>SNQJ01S0019798.1:168399-184113 GCA_010110895.2 Picea sitchensis
TCAAGTTCAAAGAAAATCCTACCGTCGATCCAGAGGGGTCGTTTTCATGATTTCGAGCATCGGGATTTTTGAAATCAAGGGGGTGCAAACTTTCGAAACACGAGATCCTGATATTTTTTGTGGAATAAGCGCGATGTCATGGCCCGAGGCCGCGTGGGGCGATGAAAAGGAGCTGCGCAAAATATAAAAGCACCCGAATTGGTCACAGAGAAGGATGTGTGCGGCCTTGAGGCGCCATAATTGACTTGGAGGAGTCATGAACGTCTCCTAGAGCACTCATGGGTGTTAGGATCCATCCTGATCCCGATGCAGTTAGTTAATGGAAATAGGGGGAGGTAGTTGAAACCTTGTTTCACCCTGTAGATAGAAAGCATGGAAAGGTCGGTCGTGGAAGAAGATTGTCAACCCAAGGTCCCCTTGTCAACATATTTTCCTGCAAATCCCATACTGATCTGAGATCGCATCTAACAGAAGAATGCAAGTGTTTTATGACAAAGGAAGATGCAGACGCCAAGCCTCGAATACAGTGACCAGAGCATGCTTCTATAGGGGGCGAGTTGCTTTGAATATATATACTCAGTTTTTATATTTTGTAATGGTCGATGGTAGAGCAAAGCTCCCATATTGTAAAGTTTTAATGAAAATTCTGGTTGTCTGGCTATGTATCTGTATTTGAGACTTCTTGTTTAATGCAAGTCATATTTCTTACTCCATCTTATTTTCCTTTGTTACTAAGAGTATTCATGATGATTGATTCACATGGATTGTTGTGACTATGTTATGATGAATGTTTGATTGTAATGTTGTTATAATTTCTTTCAGTTTCTCTGAGATTTGAATTTCAAGAAGATCTTGTCTTTAAGTCTTTCCTCCTGGGCTGCTGGAAGACTTGATGTCTGTGGCAGACCTTTACATTTTTCCCACTATAGTCTTCCTCCTACTCACCCTTACTACAACCTACTAACTGAAGCTAAACCAGACCTTGCCTTCTTATGCATATCAGTCCAATTTTCTGAGTTAAGATGATATTTTATTGAGATTGCGCCCATTTGACCCCTTTATAACCAACCCGTGACATAAAATACTGATGGGTATCAAGCTTACCTCTTCTGCAATCCAAGGGTGACATCTGGTGCTAACAACACACATATTCATCTTGAAACCGATCAACAATTATGTTATAATTAATACTAGTGTGGGAATTATAAATGTCATCAAACATAGTTCAACATCAAACAAACTTGCATGCACAATAAAATTGCATTCACGTTTAATGATGTCACATAGCGTACACCAATGTATGCTAATGGATTTTAAGTGGTAATTACCCTAGTAGATATTACAACCATACTATATGTGTAATTTCATAATTATGGAATGTGTCATGCATGATGTAGGCCCCATTCTCACTTCCATTGCATAGCCAAGTAATAGTTTCCATTTAGGTTCAATGTCTTTCTTGATGATATTTATCCTCACCCATATTGAGCTAGTCCACCATCAACTAGCACAACCACATAAATAAAAGTGGTTGGTATACGCAGGTCGATGTCATTGATTAAAAGGTAGAAAATGACGTTGATCAATGTATATCAACCACTTTTAATTAAGTGGTTGTGCTAGTGAAAATTACAATCAACAAATAGTTGTTGGAATATGTAACTCATACTTGTCTTAATAATGGGTGAGGAGAGTGTGTTTGATAATGTATTTTTTTATTGAGAGGTACAGTCAATCTCCAAGTGAGTTGTTTGAGTCTATTATTTAGGAGGTTGTTAGATAGTTGGTTGTGAGCGAGTTTCTCTCCAACTAAGAGTCCTAGTTTGGTGTGTGGTTGAGATACTCTCTCAACCTCTCTTTCTATATTTAGAATATGTTAGGTATGATAAAAATTAGTGAACCCTATATAATGGAGTCACAACCTATTGTAAATACTAATTTATTAAATATACTTTTGTGTATGCAACAATATGTATATTCTCTCAGTCTCATGTATCTGGGAAGTGCTAAGTCGAGGTCGTAGTAAATATTTTGGGTGAAATATGGGATGTTGGTGGTCAAGTTGTATGAAAAATCATGAGTTAGAAAACCAATAAGAAATCATCTAGTAAGACCGTGACAAAAGCCGTCACAATCGAAGAAGGTATTGGGGATCCTTGAGACAGGTGATTGGAGGCCATGGCACTAGGGTTATCAACCAGAAAAAGATGACGACTAAGGCTCCCAAAAAATCCCTCAAGACCTCAGCCAAGATCGTGATATCTACTCCATTGAACGTAGAGCCCGAGGTTTTCGAGAATGCATAGGTGAAGTTCTCGCCACTATTGAAACTCCAAAAGTTGAAGAAAAATCCATCGATGCAGGGATAATGGTGAAGTTTCCCTTGAAGGGAAATATTGCAGCCTTTGGTGACCTCATGTTGTTATCCTACACACATGGTCTCCACTTACTGAACCTATGACATAACACCTGCATTCATGGGATATTAATTAATACCCCTAATTTCACTAGATATTGAAAAATACCTCCCAAAATCCTTTTATTGAACTCTCCTCCTAATACATATTTCCAATAAAAAAAACCCTATTTTTACTAAATATCCAATATTTTTACCTGATTCCACTTTTTATACCCCCCAATACCTATAACCCCCTCATACCCTGCATCACTCCCCCACAATACCTATAACCCCCTCGTACCCTGCATCACCCCCCCCCCAATACCTACAATATATTGACCCTATTTTTCACAATTTAAAAATCCCCTCTATGAATGAAAGTGATAAGATATTGTAGTAGATATGATCATGATTGATGCAAATGACATAAGTGGCCATGCTGGCATGTTGCACACTAAAACTATAGAAAAAATAATTTGGCGGTTGGTACTAGAGAAGACTATGTTTGAAGCGGCTAGTCTAGAAACATTTGAGTGGTTTGTCAAAAGATATGAATTTGAAGGTTGCCTTTGGCATTTCAGCATTCGTCCTAATGAGGGTTGGAAAGAGCATGATTTTTTTCCAGGGGACTATGGTAGAAAGTGACGTCAGAAGTATATCGAGCATCCAATCACATGAAGTGCTTGATGGCGATGCTTTTCAATTTGAGATAAATCTTAATTGTTGTTCAAAGTTGCTTAAGGTAAAGTTGGGTGATGTGATTTGCATGAATATGGTTTCAGGGATTGAAGATCCCGTGTACGTTATAGTCGGTCTTAGAAAATCCAGATCGACAAATTTGGTGAGCCCCGTGATACATGATGTGTTTGATAACTATTTTTCACTTGGGTTGATATAAATTATGTGGAAAATTCAACCTACCCATAAATATTGCCTAGATGTGAAACTTAGATATTGAAGTATGAAGTGTTGTTGGCATCAGATCATGGTTGATTAATTAGATATATTGCTTGTGCATGTTGGTGATGATGAAATTGGTTTGTAAACCTTGGTAATGATGAGATTATATTGAGTCCTCCACTGCGAGTTCCAATGGGTTCTGATGTACCTAAGTGGCTACCTTTAGCCCTTAGTAGTGCCTTCATGTCCTTGAATATCACCCAATATCCCTCATCCTCAATGGTTGCAACTGATAGTAGATTCTTCTTGAGCCCTGGAACATATAATACTTCATCAACATGAAGCCTAGCCCAAGCTCGACCTTCTCTGCAAAATATTTTGTCTCGAAATCTGAGAGGATATCCTTGTACCCTGTCATGTGCTTTGATGTACCACGGTCTACTAACCAAGTTTTCGGGATTATGGAAACTGAACTGGATAAGGCAGAAACCAAGTAATATTATTTTCTATTTTCTTTCTCATTTATTTCTTTTGGATTCATCATCCTCAGGAGTTGAGGCATGATGTTTCCCTTTCCTTGGATATTTCTTTCTAAACCAACAATCTTTAGCAAAATGACCCAACTTATTACAACTTAATCATTTAATCTTAGATATATCAATATTCTTTCCTTTGAATGTACCTTTGGTGTTTGGCTTACACTGAGAGCCTTTCTGGAAAGTGCCTTTCTTCTTTCCCTTGAATCTTGATGCTAAAGCAGAGTGATCTTCTTTCATTGGCTCGCTCCTGGTAGTTGTGTGACTCTCCTCCTGGAGGAAATCATGCCATAACCTCTCAAACGTGGGTTGCATATCTCTCCCAATTACACTGGATAATAAGGTCTCCCATGAAGAGGGAAGATCGCCAAAAATGGCTTGCACTAAATCATCATTGTCCACTGTCACCCCTGTGACCAAATGTTGATCTTTGATCTAGGCTATCATGGAAAAGAAAGATGCCACTGATTCACTTTTCTCCATCTTCAAATACTTAAGCTTGTGCTTAAGTGCCCTTTTCTGACTTGGAACCTGTTTCTCATACGGATTCACCAAGGTATCCATAGCAGTCTCTTGTCCCCAAATCCCCAAAAAAATGTTGTTTAGGGCCTCAAAACGACCCCAGAAGTTTGGAACCCAAAAAACTGCCAAGGTGGAAAACCTCTTATTGAGTCAATGGAATAGGTGGGTGGCCAACGATATCCACCTGGATCAATGACCAAGTTAAATGAGGGTCCGATTAGGAATCACGATTCAAACAAGGGAAAGAAGGAAAAACTTTTGAACATTCAAAGGGTTCATAAAGGATAAGGGACTTTGGCTAAGAGTGAAAACTCTTGAGTATTTGAAAACCTATGAAGATAAGGATTGATTTCGAATGTAATTTGTCATTAAAGTTTTTGGGCTCAACAAAGTGATAGTAGGGTGAAATTTTCCTCTCTTTAGGAATTTCCTGAGAACCTTTCAACAAAATCAATTGACAAAAAGTGGGACCATACCAACCATGTTTTGGGGAAAAATGCCAAGACAAAAAATCCAATGTCTGGGTTGGGATAGGACCACATGTACAAGGATTTCCTTCATTGAAAATACAAAAACATGATTTTTCACAATATCCAAGCTACTATTGTGAATCATGTTAGCTAGTTCTATCAAATAGTTTTGGCAATGGGCCTTTCTAAATCATTGTTTCCAATTCCTTTACCAAAATCTTGATTTGTTGACGATCATTGGTTACACATTGCTAATTGTTTGGCCAATACTAGTATAAGTGATGGTCTCAAAATGACCATCAACAAATATATTTTTATTGACAATCATTTAATGGCCATTTTTGCCATGTCGAAACCTTGACCATCACCAAAAACCTTATTTTTGTAGTAACACATGTTATCACATATTCTTGCAAGGGGATGTTTTTCCTTTGAAGTTGACCATTGGTTGACTATATGCAAAATAAGGGGTTTAAAAAACCCACAAATGTGTTTTATCCAAGGTCGTCGGTCGCGACCAAGCTTATTTTTCAACGGTGGAGATTCCTTGTAGGCAGGCCAGATCGGTGGTCCACAAAAATCGGGACTCCAAAAGGTGGTTAAAATTGTTCATCAGAATCCCGAAAAGCCAAGTCCCAAAATGTCGAGGCCCGAAATGTCGAGTCCCGAAATGTCGAGGCTCGAAATGTCAAGTCCCAAAATGTCGAGTCCCGATGTGCCAATTGTTGAAATGTCGAAGTCTTGAAACTCGAGATTCGTGGGAGCCGTCTGATCCAGTGGGAACAGGTGGCAGTCGATTAAACAATTCTACGGAATCAGATTTCAGGGGTTTTGAAGTGAGCCACAAGAAATTGTCGCGAGTCGGGAGATTGCAAAATACATTTGGGTCGTTCAAACTAGTGAAGCATGTGGCGCCTGATTGGAGATTTCGCAGTTTCATGGATCAGGAAATCTAAAGACAAGAGTATGGAAGCTCTTGATAAGCGAAGTCCCGAAACACCTTGGGAATTTTGGGCCCATGGTCATAGCCTGCGGTCATATGGGAGCAGAGCCATAAAGAAAGGGAAAGCGCATATCAAGCAATGAGAATCTGAGATTGTTCAAGCAATTGATCCTGGCCGTCAAGTTCAAAGATAATCTGACCATCGATCCAGAGGGGTCATTTTCACGATTTCGAGCATCGAAAATTTTGAAATCAAGAGGGGTGCAAACTACTGAAATGTGAGATACCGATATTTCATGTGGAATAAACATGAGGTCATGTCCCGAGGTCACATAGGGTGATGAAAAAGAGTTGCGCAAAATATCAAAGCGCCTGAATCAGTCACAGAGAAGGATCTGCGTGGCCTCGAGGCGCCATAATTGACTTGGAGGAGTCCTGAACATCTCCTAGAGAATTCATGGCTGTCAGGATCAATCATGATCCCTATGCAATTAGTTAATGGAAATAGGGGGAGGTAGTTGAAACCTCATTTCACCCCATAGATAGAAAGCATGGAAAGGTCGGTCGTGGAAGCAGATTGTCAATCCAAGGTCCCCTTGTCAACGAATTTTCCTACAAATCCCATATCGATCTGAGATCGCATATGACATAAGAATGCAAGTGCAGTCTGACAGAGGAAGATGCAGACACCAAGCCTCAAATACAGTGACCAGAGCGTGCTTCTATAGGGGGGCAATTTGTTTTGAGTATATATACTTAGTTTTTATATTTTTTAATGGTCGATGGTAGAGAAAAGATCCCAGATTGTAAAGTTTTAATGAAACTTCTGGTTGTTTGGCTATGTATCTATATTTGAGACTTATTGTTTAATGAAATTCAACTTTCTTACTCCATCTTATTTTCCTCTGTTACTGAGAGGATTCATGATGACTGATTCACATGGATTGTTGTGACTGTGTTATGATGAATGTTTGATTGTAATGTTGTTATAATTTCTTTCAGTTTCTCCGAGATTTGAATTTCAAGAAGATCTTGTCTTTAAGTCTTTCCTCTTGGGCTGTCGGAAGAACTGATGTCTATGGCAGACCTTTACATTTTTCCCACTAAATTTTTCATCCTACTCACCCTTACTACAACCTACTAACTGAATTTAAACCAGACCTCACCTTCTTGGGCATATCAATCCAGGTTTCTGAGTTAAGACAATATTTTCTTGAGATTGCACTCATTTTACCCCTTTACAACCAACCTGTGACATAAAATACTAATGGGTATCAGGCTTACCTTTGTCACAATCCAGGGGTGATATCTGGTGCTAACATTTCTGGTGCCATTGTCAGGGAACGAAAGTGAAGAAATTTTCCCAGGGTAGAATGACAACAAGCCTCTAATTCTGAAGGTGCATCAGATATTGGAGCCATTGAAGATTGTGCTTTCACCTGGTGACTCCACTATCTCAGCTCCATTGTTTTAGTGTGGATGCTTCTTGCTACACCTAATAGCCCTTAGGAGAATACAACGATCAGATATGGTCTTTGATGGTGAACAAATACCAAACACACTCATTATGCATATCATTCACCTAGCGATTCCATGATTAAAGGATCGATTGGTGACTCCATTGGTTTGAAATGAACAAAATCCTGGCTCAGAGGTTTGCTCCTTTTAATTTTTCTGATGTTCATGGTTTTCCTAATTTTCTCCCTACTATGGATGAATGGGGTGATTATTTGCCTATATTTAGAGAATGTAAAGAGGACAACCCTGCTCGGCATCTCCATGAGTTTCATGAACTCATGCATCAGTGGGAGATACATCATGAAGATGTTTTAATGAATATGTTCATGTTCTCATTGAATGGGGTGCCTGTGAGTGGTATCAATCCTTTCCCCCTGATCATCTCCTCCCTAGAACAGTTTCATGCAGCCTTTAATAATCATTGTCAAAGGTATTACTCCTCTGAGTTAATTTGTCATAATTGTTCTGAGAGATGTGAAGGCCATGATCAAGATATGATTGTTCCTGATGAAGGCTGCGAGGATGTGGACCATGAGGGAGATGAAGATTCTTTGGGCGAAGTAATGGAGTTGGTAAAATATCTCTCTGAAAAACTAGAAAGGTTGGAATCTGAAGAAAGCGCAGAGGATTTTCCAATCCTTGAAGCAGATGTTCTTAACATCCCTACTGATGATGATAGTGTTGAAGTTTTCATAGATGTAGAGGCCTTTCATTCTGCTCCTAACATGCCTATTGTCCCAAGCTTTGATGATTATTCAAATGAGGAGCTGTAGATCCCCACATCACAATTTGTTGACCAAGAAAGCAACCAACCTGTATACGACAGCTACAAATCCGATTTTGAGTTGGATATGTGGGATCTCCAAGAAAAGACTGCAGAGTCGTATCCTTTGTTCACTAATGAAGAATATTATGAGGAAATCAACCATCATGGACCTGCAGAAGACGCTGAGCAATAGACTAAAGAGAAGAGATTTCCCACAGGCCATGTTTATGATGATTATGAATCTGAACCTTGGGAGAGCCATGAAGGAGGGCCAAAGGAGAAGCATAAGGGGCAGTTTATATCTAGTCCATAGCCTATTAGTGAGAAACCATCATCTGGGACCAGACAGCCTGCACCTACTGTTCACCCACCTGTGTCTACTAGAGATTTTCAGCCATGTGTGAGTAGCTATGTAGCAAAGAAGGTTGTTTGTTACAAACATTTCGAAATTTTCCGCTTGGCCTACGAGCCTGTGAAGGAATACATGGAGTTGTATTTCCTTCATGTTTTGAAGCTGCCCAGCTTCATCCTAACCTCAGCATTAGGAGGAAAGCTAAATAATGTAATTGTTTTGCTATCATGATTGCATTATCTGTTATCAAGCATCGACATAGTGAAGGAGCTTCCAATTAGGAAGTTAATTGAATGGATATGGTGGAAGTTTGCTTTCACCTAGCACTACGTAAAAGTCAATTAGTTTAGGACTGTACATAAATAAGCTCCTCAGAGCATGTGTGTTTATTTATGTTTTTACTTATCGGCTTGTATTCCTCAATAGGGTGTTTTGAGCTTGACTCCATATCCCAACAGAAGGCGATTGGAATTGCAAAAGGATATCTTAGAGCCTCGCAGGGAGGACTATATCTCCCATGGAGCCTAATGTTATCACATATTCTTGCAAGGAGATGTTTTTCCTTTGAAGTTGGCCATTGGGTGACTATATTCAAAAGAAGGGGTTTAAAAAACCCACAAATATGTTTTATCCAAGGTCGTCGGCCGCAACCAAGCTTATTTTTCAATGGTGGAGATTCCTTGCAGGCAGGATAGATCAGCAGTCCACGGAAATCGGGACTCCAAAAGGTGGTTAAAACTGTTCATCAGAATCCCGAAATGTTGAGTCCCGAAATGTCGAGGCCCGAAATGTCGAGTCCCAAAATGCTAAGTCCCTATGTGTCGATTACTGAAATGTCGAAGTCTCGAAACCTAAAATTCGTGGGAGTGATCTAATCTAGTGGTAACAGGTGGCAGTCGATTCAACGATTTTGCGGAATCGGGTTTCGGGGGTTTTGAAGTGAGCCACAAGCAATTGTCGCAAGTCGCGATATTGCAAAATAGATCTGGGTCGTTCAAACTAGTGGAGCACATGGCGCTTGATCGACGATTTCGCGGATCATGAAATATGAAGACAAGAGTATGGAAGCTCCCGATAAGCGAAGTCCCGAAACGGCTTGGCAACTTTGGGCCCATGGTCATAGCCCGTGGTCATATGGGAGAAGAGCCATAAATAAATGGAAAGTGATTGTTGAGCAACAAGCGACTGAGATTGTTCGAGCAATTGATCATGGCCATCAAGTTCAAAGAAAATCCTACCAACAATCCAGAGGGGCCGTTTTCGCGATTTCAAGCATCGGGATTTTCGAAATCAAGGGGGGTGCAAACTCTCAAAATGCGAGATCCTGATATTTCATGTGGAATAAGCGTGAGGTCATGGCCCGAGGTCTCATGGGGCGATGAAAAGGTGTTGTGTAAAATATCAAAGCACCTGAATCAGTCACAAAGAAGGATATGTGTGGCCTCGAGGCGCCATAATTGACTTGGAGGAGTCGTGAACATCTCCTAGAGAATTCATGGGAGTTAGGCTCCATCCTGATCCTGATGCAGATAGTTAATGGAAATAGGGGGAAGTAGTTGAAACCTCGTTTTAACCCATAGATAGAAAGCATGGAAAGGCCGACCGTGGAAGCAAATTGTCAACCCAAGGTCCCCTTGTCAACAGATTTTCCTGCAAATCCCATACTGATCTGAGATTGCATCTAACAGAAGAATTCAAGTGCAGTATGACAGAGGAAGATGCAGACGCCAAGCCTCGAATATAGTGACCAGATCATGCTTCTATAGGGGGCGAGTTGCTTTGTGTATATATACCCAGTTTTTATATTTTGTAATAGTCAGTAGTAGAGCAAAGCTCCTGTATTGTAAAGTTTTAATGAAAATTTTGGTTGTCTGGCTATGTATCTGTATTTGAGAGTTCTTGTTTAATGAAAGTCATCTTTCTTACTCCATCTTATCTGCCTATGTTACTGAGAGGATTCATGATGATTGATTCACATGGATTGTTGTGACTGTGTTATGATGAATGTTTGATTGTAATGTTGTTATAATTTCTTTCAGTTTCTCTGAGATTTGAATTTCAAGAAGATCTTCTCTTTAAGTCTTTCCTCCTGGGTTTCCAGAAGACCCGATGTGTATGGAAGACCTTTACATTTTTCCAACTAAATTCTTCCTCCTACTCACCCTTACTACAACCTACTAACTAAAGTTAAACCAGACCTCACATTCTTGTGCATATCAGTCTAGTTTTCTGAGTTAAGACGATATTTTATTGAGATTGCACCCATTTGACCCCTTTATAACCAACCCATGACATAAAATACTGATCAGTATCAAGCTTACCCCTGTCGCAATCCAGGGGTGACATCTGGAGCTAACAACACACATATTCATCTTGAAACCGATCAACAATTATTTTATAATTAATACTAGTAGGGAAATTATAAATGTCATCAAACATAGTTCAACATCAGACAAACTTGCATGCACAATAAAATTGCATTGACGTTTAATGATGTCACATAGTATACACCAATGTGTGCTAATGGATTTTAAGTGGTAATAACACTAGTAGATACTACAACTATACTATATGTGTAATTTCATAATTATGGAATGTGCCATGCATGATGTAGGCCCTATTCTCACTTCCATTGCATAGCCAAGTAATAGTTTCCATTTAGGTTCAATGTCTTTCTTGATGATATTTATCCTCACCCATATTGAGCTAGTCGACCATCAACTAGCACAACCACATAAATAAAAGTGGTTGGTATACGCAAATCGATGTCATTGATTAAAAGGTAGAAAATGACATTGATCAATGTATATCAACCACTTTTAATTAAGTGGTTGTGCTACAACAAATAGTTATTGGAATATGTAGCTCATACTTGTCTTAACAATGTGTGAGGATATTATGTTTGATAATGTATTTTTTTATTGAGAGGTAGAGTCAATCTCCACGTGAGTTGTTTGAGTCTATTATTTAGGAGGTTGTTAGATAGTTGGTTGTGAGAGAGTTTCTCTCCAACTAAGAGTCCTAGTTTGGTGTGTGGTTGAGATACTCTCTCAACCTCTCTTTCTATATTTAGAATAAGTTAGATATGATAAAAATTTGTGAACCCTATATAATGGAGTCACAACCTATTGTAAATACTAATTTATTCAATACAGTTTTGTGTATGCAACAATATGTATATTCTCTCGGTCTCATGGATCTGGGAAGTGCTAAGTCGAGGTCGTAGTAAATATTTTGGGTGAAATATGGGATGTTGGTGGTCAAGTTGTATGCAAAATCATTAGTTAGAAAACCAATAAGAAATCATCCAGGAAGACCATGACAAAATCCGTCACAATCGAAGAAGGTACTGGGGAGCCTTGAGATGGGTGGTTGGAGGCAATGACACTAGGGTTATTAACCAGAAAAAAATGACGGCTAAGGCTCCCAAAACATCCCTCAAGACCTCAACCAAGCTCGTGAGATCTACCCCATTGAACACAGAACCCGAGGTTGTCAAGAATGCACAGGTGAAATTCTCACCCACTATTGAAACTCCAAAAGTTGAAGAAAAATCCCTCGATGCAGAGATAATGGTGAAGTTTCTTTTGAAGGGAAATATTGTAGCCTCTGACGACCTCATGTTGTTATCCTACACACATGGTCTCCACTTAGTGAACCTATGACATAACACCTACATTCATGGGATATGAATTAATACCCCTAATTTCACTAGATATTGAAAAATACCTCCCAAAATCCTTTTGTTGAACTCTCCTCCTAATACATATTTCCAATAAAAAAAAAACCTATTTTTACTAGATATCCAATATTTTTACCAGATTCCACTTTTTATACCCCCCAATACCTATAACCCCCTCGTACCCTGCATCACTCCCCCCCAATACCTATAACCCCCTCATACCCTGCATCATCCCCCCCAATACCTACAATATATTGACCCTATTTTTCACAATTTAAAAACCCCCTTTATGAATGAAAGTGATAAAATATTGGAGTAGATATGATCATGATTGATGCAGATGGAATAAGTGGCCATGATGACATGTTTCACACTAAAATTATAGAAAAAATAATTTGGCGGTTGGTACTAGAGAAGACTATGTTTGAAGCGGCTAGTCCAGAAACATTTGAGTGGTTTGTCAAAAGATATGAATTTGAAGGCCACCTTTGGCATTTCAACGTTCCTCCTAATGAGGGTTGGAAAGAGGATGATTTTTTTCCAGGGGACTATGGTTGAAAGAGACATCATAATTATATCGAGGATCCAATCACATGAAGTGCTTGATGGCGATGCTTTGCAATTTGAGATAAATCATAATTGTTGTTCAAAGTTTCTTAAGGTAAAGTTGGGTGATGTGATTTGCATGAATATGGTTGCAGGGATTGAAGATCCCGTGTACGTTATAGTCGGTCTTAGAAAATCTAGATCAACAAATTTGGTGAGCCCCGTGATACATGATGTGTTTGCTAACTATTTTTCACTTGGGTTTAAATTCAAATATTCTATAGTGTTGATATAAATTATGTGGAAAATTCAACCTACCCATAAATATTGCCTAGATGTGAAAATTAGATATTGAAGTATGAAGTGTTGTTGGCATCAGAGCATGATTGATTAATTAGATATATTGCTTGTGCATGTTGATGACGATGAAATTGGTTTGTAAACCTCGATAATGATGAGAGTATATTGAGTCTGCCACTGCGAGTTCCAATGGGTTATGATGTACTTAAGTGGCTACCTTTAGCCCATAGTAGTGCCTTCATGTCCTTGAAGATCACCCGATATCCCTTGTCCTCAAGGGTTGCAACTGATAGTAGTTTCTTCTTGAGCCCTGGAACATATAATACTTCATCAACATGAAGTCTAGCCCCAGATTCCAATCTGAAGGAGATAGAGCCTACTCCCTCTATCTTGTAACATTTTTCATTGCCAAGCTCGACCTGCTCTGCAAATATTTTGTCTCAAAATCTGAGAGGATATCCTTGTACCCTGTCATGTGCTTTGATGCACCATTGTCTACTAACCAAGTTTTCGGGCTTATGGAAACTGAACTAGATAAGGAAGAAACCAATAATATTATTTTCTATTTTCTTTCTCATTGATTTCTTTTGGATTCATCTTCCTCAGCAGTTGAGGCATTATATTTCCCTTTCCTTGGATATTTCTTTCTAAACCAACAATCTTTAGCAAAATGACTCAACTTATTACAACTAAAGCAATTAATCTTAGATATATCAATATTCCTTCCTTTGAATGTACCTTTGGTGTTTGGCTTCCACTGAGAGCCTTTCTGGAAAGTGTCTTTCTTATTTCCCTTGAATCTTGATGCTAAAGCTGAGTTATCTTTCATTAGCTCACTCCTGGTAGTTGTGTGACTCTCCTCCTAGACGCAATCATGCCATAACCTCTCAAACGTGGGTTGAATATCTCTCCCAATTACACTGGATAAGAAGGTCTCCCATGAAGAGGGAAGACCGTAAAAAATGGCCTGCAATAAATCATCATCGTCCACCGTCACCCCTGTGACCAAACATTGATCTATGATATGGGCTATCCTGGAAAAGAAAGATGCCATTGATTCACCTTTCTCCATCTTCAAATACTTAATCTTGTGCTTAAGTGTCCTTTTCTGACTTGGAACCTGTTTTTCATACAGATTCACCAAGGTATCCATAGTAGTCTCTTGTTCCCAAATCCCCAAAAAAATGTTGTTTAGGGCCTCAAAACAACCCTAGAAGTTTGGAACCCAAAACACTGCCAAAAAACTATCAAAAAACTGCCAAGGTGGAAAATTGTTTTTTGAGTCAATGGAATAGGTGGGTGGCCAAGGATATCCACCTGGATCAATGACCAAGTTAAATGAGGGCCCGATTAGGAATCACGATTCAAACAAGGGAAAGAAGGAAAAACTTTCGAACATTCAAAGGGTTACAAAGGATAAGGGACTTTGGCTAAGAGTGAAAACTCTCGATTATTTGAAAACCTATGAATATAAGGATTGATTTAGAATGTAATTTGTCATTAAAGTTTTTGGGGCTCAACAAAGTGATAGTAGGGTGAAATTCTCCTGTCTTTAGGAATTTCCTGAGAACTTTTCAACAAAATCAATTGACAGAAAGTGGGACCATACCAACCATGTTTTGGGGAAAAATGCCAAGACAAAAAATCCAATGTCTGGGTTGGGATAGGACCACATGTACAAGGATTTCCTTCATTTAAAATACAAAAACATGATTTTTCACAATATCCAAGCTACTATTGTGAATCATGTTAGCTAGTGCTATCAAATAGTTTTGGCAATGGGCCATTCTAAATCATTGTTTCCAATTCCTTTACCAAAAGCTTGATTTGTTGACGATCATTGGTTACACATTGCTAATTGTCTGGCCAATACTAGTATAGGTGATGGTCTCAAAATGACCATCAACAAATATATTTCTGGTGACAATTATTTAATGGCCATTTTTGGCATGTTGAAACCTTGACCATCACCAAAAACCTTATTTTTGTAGTGACACATGTTATCAAATATTCTTGCAAGGGGATGTTTTTCCTTTGAAGTTGGCCATTGGTTGACTATATGCAAAAGAAGGGGTTTAAAAAACCCACAAATGCATTTTATCCAAGGTCGTCGGCTGCGACCAAGCTTATTTTTCAATGGTGGAGATTCCTTGCAGGCAGGACAGATCGATGGTCCGCGAAAATTGGGACTCCAAAAGGTGGTTAAAATTGTTCATCAGAATCCCAAAAAGTTGAGTCCCAAAATGATGAGGCCTGAAATGCCGAGTCCCAAAATGCCAAGGCTCGAAATGTCAAGTCCCAAAATGTCGAGTCCTGATGAGTCGATTGTTGAAATGTAGAAGTCTCGAAACTCGAGATTCATGGGAGCCATATGATCCAGTGGGAATAGGTGGCAGTAGATTAAACGATTCTGCATAATCAGGTTTTGGAGGTTTTGAAGTGAGCCATAAGAAATTGTCGCGAGTTGTGAGATTGAAAAATAGATTTGGGTCGTTCAAACTAGTGGAGCACGTGGTGCCTGATCGGTGATTTCACGTATCGGGAAATCTGAAGACAAGAGTATGGAAGCTCTTGATAAGAGAAGTCCCAAAACTCCTTGGGAAGTTTGGGCCCATGGTCATAGCCCGTGGTCATATGGGAGCAGAGACATAAAGAAAGGGAAAGCACCTGTCAAGCAATGAGCAGTTGAGATTGTTCGAGCAATTGATCCTAGCCGTCAAGTTCAAAGAAAATCCGACCGTCGATCTAGAGGGGTCGTTTTCGCAATTTTGAGCATCAAGA
>SNQJ01S0019798.1:191056-209062 GCA_010110895.2 Picea sitchensis
TGTAAAGAGTCAAGATAAAGTTATGGTGAGAGTTTGTACCAAAGTAAAGTTGCTTGCTAAGATAGTCAAATATTGAGTCAAGTTGCATGTCTAGGTCAAGAACAAATCATTATGGTGAATGATAATCATTTAAGAAGTTATGTAAAAGTTGGTGGCTTCAGAAATTGGAGGTGAAGAGGTGCATGTTCGGTGTTACCCGTCACCTCAATTTAGTTTATGAAGAAGCCTTAATATGTATTGAAAATAACAAGTATGCCATGTCATTAAAATACATTGTTGTAAGTCTCAATAGAAGAAAAGTAAATAATTATTGTAGTGACATTTATTTTTGCCAACTATTGTCACAAGTTTGAGTTTGTGTTGGAACTAGCCATTTTGACATTAGACAAATTCTATTCAAAATCAATTGCAGGAACCATTGAGTACCAGACATTATGAAGACATGAAGAATTATGCAGAAGACAAATCACGATGAAGTGCAACAAGGAACGAAGTGTAGCAAAGAAGAAGATGAAGATTAAAGAAGAAGATAGAAGCAAATAGAAGACAAACTCATGATGAAGTATGACAATATGAAGAATTTGGCAAAGATGAATGGTGAGAGACAAAGAAGGAAGACTTTCGTTGGAGAGGTAAAATAATTGGTAATGATCCTACTTTTGTATTGGCTTATTTTTTGGGCATAAATTGATGTTGTCATAACCATATTGCAAGGAGAGTATAGAGTGTTTTTTTGGTGGTATCCAACACTCTTGAATTTAAGTTATGGTCAATGATATAATTGTAGATATTGAGTTAAGCTAACTCAATGTAATTTCATTGTTAGAATTGTCTACTCTAACAAGGATCATCAAATGTAGAATGAAGAATGACCATGGAAACCAATGATGACTGGTAAAAGACAAATAACACTCTAGATGAAGAGTTAAAACATAAGGTATGTATGGTTATGAGATGTAAATGGGTTTCTGTTTTTGGCATATGTAATGGTCTTGTAATCTGTTGGGCATTTAGTAAAGCATTTGCAATGCTTGTTGTACCTGAGATAATATGTTGCAATAATGCATATGTGTTATAGGGGGTTCATGATTCATTGTACCTGAAACCCCAGGTGGTTTGTAATCCCTTTTGAGTCATACCTACATGGATTAGTGTGGTAGAACATGTAATCATGTAGCGTGTATCCCTCTTGTGCATAAAGAATATGTGGCATCAAGTTATGGAATCAACCACTCGTATAGGTACGAGGGTGGCAAGTGGACTTGTATCTAAACTTAATGGTGAGTCGGAGAAGTAAAATCTTTGATTAAGGGGGGGATGTGAGATGGATTAATCTCAAAGAGTGAGTTGGTTGGGACCAAGTTATGATTAAAGGAGAGTTTAACATGTTGATGAACCATGTAGGTGAAAAGGATTCCTAGAGAACTAGTGAGTACGACAGGTGGCACCTATGTATCTCAATAGATGGATTGTTTTTTATATGGACATTAATGATTTATTTTTTTGATCCAAATGGATTTGAGTGGCCATCCACCTCTTCCACTGAATCACCATTTTGAGCCTGCGGTTTTGATAAACCATGATATTCACTCTTTTGATGGGGAATCGAATGTAATGTCTTCTTCATTTGTTAATTACAAACAACATTTAATGATTTCCTAGTGGTCTTATGTACATGCCTACAACATAGTGTTAATGCATCAGATCCTATTAGAACTCCGCAGTTAAGTGCGCTCAGGCTAGAGTAGTACTGGGATGGGAAACCGCCTTGGAAGTCCTAGTGTTTTACATGCTTATGACATTTTATAAACATATTCCAATTTATCCCACATGCATCATGGGAATTTTTCTCCTGTCACTCTCTCCTATATAATTGAGGTGAAGGAGGCCCTTTAAGCATGCAATGGACTGTGATGTAAATCTTGTTGCGAATTAAGCATAGCCAACATCTCTTTCTTTTTAGAGATAAGCTACCCCATTCTATCAGTTTGTGTTTTACAATGTTTTTCTCTCTTATTCATTAATAGAAGTTGGGTTTCACTATATTTCCATGTTTCTTGCAATATATCTGTGTATTTCCCTTATGTATCTCTGCTATATTTATGTCTTCATGTCGTTCTCAAAATAATCCGAATCAATGGTATCAGAGTGCTCTGCTCCTTGTCATTTCCCAGAGCAGGGTCCCCGACGAGGTCAGGGTATAGAGATTTGGGTCTCAAACTATTTTTTCTTGAGGACAACCACTCTCGCTAGCCCAAGCGACCTCCCATGGTGGAAGAAAAGAGAGATGACAGAGCAGGAGATCCTTTCAAGATGTTGCTCAAGGAATCCCTTGTGTAACAAAGGAACAAGATGATGGACAACTTCGCTTAGATCCTTCAAAGACTACTGATGGCTGCAGGCGAGGCATCGTCAACAAACAACCATTTTTAAAGTGCGATGCCCTTCAAGGTACAATTCAATTTCAATATCCCTTTATTTGAAGGCCAGATAGATGTAGATGCTCTAGAAAAATGGTTAAATCTGCTAGAAGGCTATTACTTTGTCCAAAACGATTTTGACAATGAAAAGATGACCTTCACGCTCCTTAAAGCTCTTCCCCATGTTAGATCTTGGTGGGAAGGTTTCTGGGAGAGGTACACCGTGGATGAATCTACACTATTTGGGAGAGAACCCACTTGGGAAACCTTTGTAGATTCCCTAAAGGAGGATTTCTACCCTGTCAGAAACTATGATGACCAGTACATGAGATGGAAAAATCTGTGTCAGAAAAGATACCAGATGGTGTCGGAGTACACCAACATCTTTCATACCTTGCACTCAAAGCTGGGTATCAAAGACTCTGAGAGGAACCTGGTTTTGAAGTATCGTAGTGGTCTACACAGGTACATCCAAACAGAGATGGATTTCCTGGACATCTCCTCACTGGGATATGCTTATCGATATGCAGTCAAAATTGAGCAAAAATTCAAGCAGCAGAGTAAGTGGGAGAAGCATGGACAGAGCAAGGAAGGCCAACCTAAGGAGATCTAGTCTCAAATGCAGGCAAAGAAGGGTAACGAGAAGTCTAATAAAGACACCAGAAAGTGGTGTGAGTTCTACAACAACCCTTGGCACAACACTGATGAGTGTTGCTCAATACAGTCATTGGTGGTCGAGCTCAAAGACAAAGATCCAAACCCCGACTTGGACCTTGATTCAGAAAATAATAAAAGGAGACAGATCATTGATGCATAACCCATTGTTATTGTCGCAACTTGAACAATCCAACTAGAAGACGATCATGAGGAGGGGGAGTGACTCTTCCATTCACAGATGTGGGTGAAGGGTACCCCACTGCATTTTATTGTTGATATTGGAAGCCAAAAGAACATCATCTCAGCAGAGCTTGTCAAGTAGTTGGATTTTCCAACAACACCACACCCGCAACCATACAACATCAGGTGGCTTCGCTAGGGTCAAGATCTTTGTGTCATCCAACAATGTCACATGTCCTATGACATCAAGCCCTTCAAGGATGAGGTATTGTGTGATGTTTCCCCACTGGAAGTATGTGATGTTCTATTAGGCCAGCCATATATGTGTAGGCATCATGCTATTTATGAGTCTCGACCTCGTAACATCATTGTTACTCTGGGGGGTCAGCTATACCGGATACCAGAGGTAGTTTCGACTATTGTCCCACCAAAACAATGCCACAAAGTAATCTCTCATACTACAAAGTTTAGCCTCTTCACAATCTAATCAAAAGGTGAATAAAAGGACATTGCAACCACTACAGCCTCAACCCAAGACCTTTCTATCCAGCAGAAGCAGATCGACAATATTGTAGACGAGTACCAAGATGTCCGTGTTGCACCTACGGGGGTGCCTACACACTTCCCAATCAAGCAAGGTTATAACATAACCCTTCATACTATTCATGCTGCATCTTCACCGACAGAGTCCTCCCACACTCAGGTAGATCATGCAACTAGATTGGTTGGATGGATCCAACCCCTCCAACAACAGGTTTATGACATCCTTCAACAAGCTAAGCAAGACAACTTCTTTAGCAAGGCAAACAACGCACCAACCTTTAGATTTAGCGAAAGTCTCCTCGTCTCCCAAGGGAACTTGACGCAATGGGGATCATTGCTTCCTAAGGGGGGAGGAATGATCCAGATGGATCTCAGTGGCCATCCGCCTCTTCCACTGAATCACCATTTTGAGCCTGTGGTTTTGATAAACCATGATATTCACCCTTTTGATGGGGAATGCAATGTAATGTCATCTTCATTTGTTAATTACAGACATCATTTAATGATTTCCTGGTGATCTTATGTACATGCCTACAACATAGTGTTAATGCACCGAATCCCATTAGAACTCCGCAGTTAAGCGCGCTCAGGCTAGAGTAGTACTAAGATGGTGACCACCCATGAAGTCCTAGTGTTTTACATGCCTATGGCATTTTATAAACTTAGTCCAATTTATCCCACATGCATCATGAGAATTGTTCTCCTCTCACTCTCTCATATATAATTGAGGTGAAGGAGGCCCTTTAAGCATCCTATATTTTTGTCTTCGTGTCGTTTTCATAGTAAAGAAATCCCAAGAGAGTATGTGCATTGTAAATCAATTTCCCGTGATGGTTCTCATAGTAAAGAAATCCCAAGAGAGTATGTGCATTGTAAATCAATTTCTCATGATGGTTCGCTATATTTTTGTCTTCATGTCGTTCTCATAGTAAAGAAAACCCAAGAGAGTATGTGCATTGTAAATCAATTTCCCATGATGGTTCTCATAGTAAATAAATCCCAAGAGAGTATGTGCATTGTAAATCAATTTCCCATGATGGTTCGGGTCACAATCTATTGTAAATACTAAATTATTCAATATAGTTTTGTGTATGCAACAACATGTCTACTCTCTCAATTTTTAATTATAACATGTAACACTCTTTTAAGTAAAATCTTCATGTTGGATTTATTTCTAGATTTATTTCTACTCTTTAGTATCTAATGGATCACCTATAGTTCAAAATTTAACCTTAACACAACTTAGGTAACCCCATCCTTGCCAATCTATTGAATGAACAAGTGTAATTACTAAGTTTCATTTTGAAGACATAGCTTTTAGCAAATCCAAGATAGGTATGGGTACTCATGTTGCATTAGGCTCCAACCACCTTGTTTAAGAAACCCCAACTAAGAAAAGGAAACCATTTACAAACACTTACACTTAACCTTTGGACATCTCAAACCCCCAAAATATTGAAGGATGGTAACTTAGCTAATCCACATATAGGTCTAAACCCACTCAATGCTAAGTTATATTCAATAATATATGTAGAAGCTTTGGCTACACCTTACAATTCAGTGTGAAAGGTGGTAGTCTCCCATGAGTAGGTATAGTCACTAATCAGGAGTAGGTATAGTCACTTTGTGAATCCAAGTACCATACTCGGCGAGTCGGCAGGTCTAGTAAACGTCCATTGCTCCCATACTCGACGGTTCTTACGGCGATCTGCCACAAATCTTGTCGAATGATGGCTGACTGGACGATCGAACATCATAATGCTCTGCTCGTTAGACGACAACATCCTTCTGATAGTGATGGAGACAGTTATCTTGAATTCAATTGATTACATGTAGTGGCTACGGAATTGAATTGATTGATTGTATATAATGGTCAGCCTGAAGCTGAGGTTGAGACTACTACACTGGACTGCACTCATTTAGTCGAGTACTGTATTTGGATTGCAAAATACTTTAATTCGTGATTCCAGCCCTTTCGTCGTCCCTGGCAAGGATGCTGTAACCCAACATTATCCACTGGACGTGTGATGTGGGTCGACAGTGGACAATGTGCATTTTTGTTGATTGGTTCCGACAACTACGACGAACGCCAGCCCCACGTGTTAGCCCCGGTCCCAATTGTCCATGAATTCCATCTATTAATAATACACTCGGGAATATCATGCACAGTTGATTGATTGCCATGTTGGAGAAAATTTGTATTCGGCTTTTCTGCATTCACAGCTTTCTGCCATAGTTTAGTGGCCGTTTCTAGCAACATAGATAGCTAGTTGTTACAGTCAGTACATATATTATTGCTGTAAAAAATGGGGAATCTTTCTTTCTAGTAATTTAACATGTACTTATACGTGCTTTGTTGTTGAGGAGTCCTATTTGAATACTGTCATTATGACGAACTTCCCTTCTGTAAGAGTTATTGGGATTTGAAATACTGTCATTATGACGAACTTCCCTTCTGTAAGAGTTATTGGGATTTGATCATTGATTTTGTCGGGCTAAAGGTGTGAACGGCAACAGTGCTTGGTCTCCTTATCAGTTTGTCGATTCGATTATTGGGTCTGGTTTACGATTCGGTTTTATTTTCTTCAAACATGGTCGGATATTGGGTACTGGTTTAGCCCCTCCATCTCACGGAGCGCAATGGCTACGACTGACCGCGTTGTGTAGCTGGAATCTCCGTTGAGGCGGCACTGATTATTTGAGAAAAGATGTTTCAACATCAAAAGCTTGCTAACTAAAGTGCATATTTACTTTCCTGTGTGTAATTTGGATCTCAGGTGATTGATTATTATGTGATCGAGTCACATCACATGGATGTGTTTCTATAGTACTTTTTTTTCCATGAGAAATTAACTCGATTTATATTAGAGATATAAATCATTTACATCACTGTCCAGACTGACACTACTAGCCATTACAATTCGTCCCGAAGACCCAGCCGGAATAGAACTCAAGACCTCCTCTCAACATGGAGAAAGGTCTTTACCAACCGCGCTGTCTCACGGGACTGTGTTTCTATAGTACTTAAAAAATTAAGGAGATTTTTGGTTATATAATAAGAAGAATTTTTTTTTTTTTTTAAGTTTAATCATTTATGTATTTTATATATGTTGAGTTTCAATTTTTTTTTTAAATTGTGGAGAAAAATAAATCAAATCTAAAATTATTTTATAACTTATAATCTCAAATTCTCAAAATCAAAGACAATACACCATATTTTATCTTCCTTATAAAAGTGAGTCTTTTTCTCATTGAAAGTAGATTATGACTAGGTACCTAATGTACAAGAACACGATAAATAATATGGAAAACAAAAGATTTCTTAAGATTGTTTCAAACTCTAGTCAAAACCACCTATGGCTCTAGTAGGATTGGCATTAAGATGTCAAGTCTGGGTTAAATCATTGGGGAATAAAGGCATATGTCACTCTTCAAAATAATAATAATATTAAAAATAGTATTACATCTAAATTTAARGAGAGATTGTGGYGCAATAAAGAAYTAGAGGATAAAAGAAAATTAAGGTACTATAAGGGAATTCTCAAMCCTAATCTAGAAGATAAAAAATATCTCTATGTTTTGACTAGCRTGAAGAATAAAATCAACATTGCTAAAATAAGAACAAACTCTTACTACTTCATAGTGAAACATAGTGTTGGACAATTCTTAAAATGTTGTGGGTAGAAAGCGTTTATCATCTTAGTGACACTAAGAGGGTTGAAGAAAAAAAAAACACTCTCTTACAATGTCCTAAGTACACCCACATTAATTTTCAAAATATTTGTTCCAATATTGACCTTCCTCGCCTTTTAACTCATCAAATCTATGGTGATTTAGGAATGGTTCTCTTAAAGTTTTTCAAGCATAATAAAAAAAAAGTTTAAAGAAAACCAAGTAATTCATTTCCTTTCTTGAGGTCGGATAAGCCAAATTTAATCTATGGATATTAACCACCACCACCATAATCATCATTAAATATAATGCTAATAATAATAATTTTGCATTTATATTATATTTTTTGTGTTTTCTATAGTCACTACTATGTATTACATTGAGAATAATGAGGTGCATTTAAAACCTACATCATTATTCCCTAGATGGAGTGCCACCTGGAGAGCATGTGAACAATCATGTTGTCGCAAATTGCTGCCACCCTCCTCCTTTTTGTTAGAAATAAAGAGACGTGTTTGTTTTTCCATAGACAATATAGCAATATTGTCACCCAACCATAGGCACAAAGGCCACCCCCGAGCACCTTAACCTTGATAGACAAAATAATTCAGGCAGCAGACCAATAGCCAACCAAGGGTAGCGCACCAAGAAAGAATAACCAGAAACCAAGCAAACAATCCAAACCATAACCAAGAGTCCAAGTCCAACCAAAAACCAAAATCTCAATTGCAGCAATTGCAGGTGCACTCCCTCTCCAAACTTGTGCACTACTAGTGCTATGCAGTTGTGAGTGAGTGAGTGTCAAATGAGCTCTAGCGCCCTCTATTTATACTGATCTATCTCACTTGACTGGAACGAATTCTCTTTCTGGAGGCTAATAACTCAATATTAAATATTCTCTTGAGCCGACTTGTCTTCTAAGGTTATTATCCTACATTTTAGGGTTTTTCTTGCTTCCCAGAATATTCTAGTCTCGCAAAGGTTACACGTAGAGGTTAAGACCTCCTGCAGCTACCATAATATCAACACTCCCTCCTAGATAAGGAGGTATTAAAAGAAATGGTCTTGAGAAAAAACAGACCATTCAACCGGTAGCATCATCATACCCATACAAGCTATCTCATGATCACGTAGATCAACTCACGAATAACATCATCACTATTGGTATCATCTAATAACATCAACTGCATCATCTCTCAAAGCCATACTCTATCTGAGTAATTGGGCATGATGTTGAATAATTCATTCACTCCATAGAGTGATACAAGGACCATTATTCTAATCCGAGCATATATCCTAGAAGAATGTTTGTCCCAACAGATGTTGAAATCTATGACATGGGCTACAAAGACCATTCCTACAGGAATGTCAGTCTGGGACTATTTTCTAATCGGGTCATATGTACCATAGAGATCCGTCTCTACCTATATGCCTTAGAAAATATCGGTTCTGAACCATTTTCCTAATCAGGCCACAATATGTGCCTTAGGAAAATACCAGCCCATGACATGTCAACAAATTGTCAACATGTACCATTCTTCATAGAGAGAATGCATGTCCACCAATGATCTGTTATGTCTAGATCATTCTCCGCCTGGAGAATGTCTGTCCACCAACACACTGACTATCCATCTAGTTGGAAATCAACTCCAACACTAGTGGTAGTCTCCATGGCACTCAGATAGTAGCATATTGCTTCTATAATTCCATCCAATAGAGCACAATGGTATCTATCCACAGTAGTATACAACTATTATCCAGTGGTACACAACCACTCCTAGTAGCACACCACTGCTAACCAGTGACACACAATCACTACCAATGGATCAAATCCACCACAGTAGCATACAAATATTGTCCAGAGACATACAGTCTCCACAACAATCATATCATCTGATATCAACCTACATAAACAATATCATGATACAAACTGAGTCATCTGGGCCATTCTTCCACTCACATCTGTGAGATCTGGAAGAGCATTTTCCCTCAGAAAGTAAAACATCACCCATGGGCTATCTGGACTATTCTTCCCAAACATAGAAGAATAATTGTCCCTAATTTTTTATCCTAGACCATTCACCTAACTGGGCCATTCCTCTGACACTAATCATAGTGCAACCTGAAGAGAATGAGTCTTCCCAAGCGAATGCCTATCCCTGATTGTTGAACCTGAACCATTCACCTAAATGGGCCATTCCTCCAACACTAATCACCGTGCAACCTGGAAAGAATGACTCTTCCCTAGGGAATGACTCTCCAGACCATTTCCTATGGAAATGACTGTCCCGCACCAACCTCCAAAACAGACCATTCTTCGAAACTTCTTACAACTATGAACTTCGAAAAAATGATTGTCCGACGAGGTAGATGATTCTACTTGACCATTAATCAGAGTGACTTCCAAGAAGAATGATTGTCCTAGACCATTCCCCCACACTGGCCACAAGGGGAATCGTTGTCTATGGTACATCAACAATTTGTCGGACCATTTTCATTATGAAAATTATTGTCCGATCTCGACCATTTTTTGAACTGGAAAATGACTGTCTGTCAGAAATCTCGAACCACTTTCCGGACTGGAAAGGAACTGCCCAACCTGGACCATTTTCTGAACTGGAAAATGACTGTCCATAAATCAATAACATATCAATGCTCACTCCTAACCTAGAAGTAATCACTTCCTTTTTCAATAAGGAGTCGTCTCCACGAGCCCCATATTGTCCCTTAAGTACGTAAAATTTTCATCTTGGACAGAGGCTTTACCAAAATATATACTATCTGCTCATCTATGGAGATATACTAGAGAACCACTTCTCCCCTCTGGACTTTATCACGGAGAATATAATGCTTGATCTCAATGTACTTCGACCTGTCATGGAACATGGGGTTCTCTAAAATATTCACATAGCTATGATCATCACAATATATCACGGTCGAATTCAACACCTGATGAGACAGACCAAAAACCAACTTACGAAGCCGCACTGCTTCTATACAAGAATCACAAGCTACAATATACTTTTCTTCTACAATGTTGAGTGCAACAGACTTTTGTTTCCTGCTAGCCCATGACATCATGGCAAAGCTCAAACTAAAACATATACAAGTAGCACTTCTTTTGTCATCTACACTCCCTACCCAATCCATGCAGTTGTATATCATAACTCAAACGTCCCACAAGGAAAATATCCAGCTAAGTATTCTCCAAATACATTAATGAGCAAATCAATTGTCGATACAGAGACGGGTATACTGGATCAGAGTCTCACAACTTCTTCAGATATGTCATCTTGGGAGTTTTCCATGGATTTGCAGTCCATCATCCCGAACTTCTGAAGAACCATTTCAATGTACTTTCTCTGTCATAGGAAGTTTTCACCACGCTTCTGATGTACATGAGAGGCTCTACACCAAGTTTGCTTGAATCCATACAAGGTCTTCTTCCATCTGCATACAAGGGTCTCTTTCTGGTATACCTCAAAACCTTGAGGTTGCTTTCCATACGCTTCTTCTTCAATTACTTTGTTGAGAAGAATAGTCTTTACATTCATATGATGTAAACTCCAACCGATGGATACTGCAAGAGATATAATGGCTCATGTAGAGGTATGTTTGGTTACTGGAACAATATATCATCATAGTCTTCTCCCTCCTTCTGGGAGAACACTCTAGCCTTGAGTATTTCCTTGTATCTATCAATGCTCAAGTATTTTTCACAATTTCTCACATACATTGTTCTTCATCACAACTTCCTTCCATTCCTTTTGATTGACTGCTTCTAGTGGATTCAAACTATTACAATTGGTTGTTCTGACTTTTTATTTCTTTCTTGGAATCTTCATGTTCTTCCTGATGTTTTTCTTCAATTTTGGAGTCCATGGAATATTCTATAGATTGCATTCCCTTATTTCTCGAAGGATCCAACCTTCTGTCATAGGAACATAAATTTAGATGGACAACGAAGGATATTCAAGGCTTGTTTTCGAAGAAGACTTCTTCTAGAGTCAAGCTAAACATGTGTTGCTACTTCCAATGAAGAACATGGACGGATACTTCATGGTATTCACGGATTCTTCAATGGATCATATTGTTGGGGATTATCTCCCTCCTAATCCTGGATTAACGCCTGAATGAGCAATATACATGCTTTTCTTTTGGAATTATGTGATCAACTCCCTCCATATGAAAGAGTCCATGCTTTCGTCTGATGCAACTCTCTTTTATTTCTGCAAAGTGTCACAAGCTTTTTCTGGTTTCCTTTTGATTCCTAACTTCCTTCGAGTCTAACTCCTCTAAGTCTCTTTAAGTTTGTTTCGATCTGTTTTTATTGTTGCCCATATGGAAGTTGTGTCATCCTTATAAACTTATTCTATGAAAGGTTTGTTCATCAAACATATTTCACAAGGGTACCTTCCCGGAACAAGAACAACAAGAGAAACCAAGAAATATCTATCCATAGGAGATGTTAGTTCATCTTGCGAACAAGTATAATAATCATCTATATCAATAATATTCATATGCAGTCAAGTATTCATTGCACCTAGCAATAATAGAATTTGTCAAATATTGCTTCCATAATTTGTAATGTAGCAACTATCACCCTTGATATATATAAATTTTAACAATTTAATCAAATCTGGAGCCTATAGCCTCACTTTCTATGGAGGGTGCGCTTGTTCTTCTGAATGCACTGAGTCCAAGATTACAGCTTGGACAAGGTCTCTAATACTTTTCCTGCAAACACACTAACGTTTTGCTAGATGATATAACTTGGATAACATGTACAAGTGCATACCTTTGAAGTCTTGTAGCATTGTCCAGCTTGTCTTCCAATCTGAAACTAGATACCATCTTGAAAAGAAGAGATTAGAAACTCAATCACAAGATTCAATGATTAGAACAAGCTAGAAACTCTAAAATTTCAAATTTGACTACAAAATCAATTTGACCAGAAGTCAACCTTTTACTTTGACTTTGACCAAAAATTCAAACCTGACATTTTTGCTAGTTGAGAGTACCAAGAGGTGCACTAGGCTAGGGCACACCAGGATGTCAAGGAATTAGTTCAAATGTTTCATCATAAGTGCCCGAACACAAGGGTTAGGGTTTGTTGCAATTGTATAATCAGAAAACCTAGTTGCAGTTGTAACTGGTGCCATAACGAGCTTAACAAATAACTTCCCAATCTATGTTCCCTTGTTTAGACTGTCTAAAGATAGTGTGGCCCCATAACCTGTTAGAAATAAAAATATTTGCTTGTTTTTCCATAGACAATATAGCAATATTGTCACCCAACCATAGGCACAAAGGCCACCCCCGAGTACCTTAACCCTGACAAATAGAATAATTCTGGTAGAAAACCAATAGCCAACCAAGGGTAGCGCACCAAGCAATAATAACCAGAAACTAGGCAGAAAGTCCAAACCATAACCAAGAGACCAAGTCCAACCAAAATCCAAAATCCCAATTGCATCTGTACTCCCTCTCCAAACTTGCGCACCACTAGTCTTATGCAGTTGTGAGTGAGTGAGTGTCAAATGAGCTCTAGCGCCCTTTATTTATACTGCTCTATCTAACTGACTGGGATGACATCTCTTTTTGGAGGTTAATAACTCAATATTAAATATTCTCTTAAGTTGACTTGTCTTCTAGGGTTATTTTCCAACATTTTAGGGTTTCTCTTGCTTCCCGAAATATTCTAGTCTCGTCAAAAGTTAGAGGTTAATACTTCCCGCAACTACCATAATATCAACACTTTTATCCCTCGTGATGTTGATATTTAATGCAGATGAGATGGGTGGGAATCTGGACTGTATGGGGAAGTTATTGTAAAGGTTTGGCATGGTTTTGGCTTCCATTTGCACTGGTACTTGGATGATGAGTGCCATCAATTCAAGCTCTATTGAATTTACCATGGCCGGAACCAGAATAATTGCAGTGTTTATGATTGTTGAGAGCTCCTTTCATCCCATTCTGATTTTTTTAACAACTCTTTTGTCTCTCACAAAGTCGCTTCTAGCTTCCTATACTTTGGTTTCATCTCATCCTCTTCTTGATCTCCTCTGTATCCTCACCGACACCATGTCATGAGAGCGAGGCAAGCCAAAATGTGGCCCAACCTACTATATCATCTTAGCCAAATGCACTCTCCCTACTCTTTCAGTTGCTTCATCTCATCACCCTGCTTTGCCTACAATCACATCTCCCTCCACAACTCAGAATTGGGATGAAAATGCTTGGGGCTCGGTGTTCATGGAGGAGGAATTCCCTCCGACTCCACTCCAGCCTATTGTTGCCTCCACAACGATCACCCCTTTGAATGCCCAAAATATTTTAGCCTCTTATGTTCAAGTGGATGACAACTCTCTAACTTAGAAGCCAGAGGAGTATTGGGGTTTCCATGTTCTAGAAGAAGTGGCTCCCATGTTAGTTGAAGAAGAGGTTATGAAAAACGTTGGTCTAAATATAGTGGTTACACAATCCGCGGAAGCGGTGCCAGAGTTGATTCCACAATAGGGATTCTCTAAGGAGAAATTGCATCTCATATTTGAATTGCGTGGGAACGTTGCGGATCAATTTCACTGCCAGGAAATCCCCAATCATCAGATAGATATGTTCTTCAACTCTTTCTCTAGCGAGCCTGTGAAAATAAGATTCCCAACCTGTTGCTAGCCTTTTTCCTTCACTCTAGCTCTGCCTCACTTTCCGCTAGATGGTGGTGGTCAAGGTACATATGGTGTATGGCACTCTCCAGTTTATTTTTCATTTTGTTAAATGTTAGAAAACAACACAATCTTGGCTTCCAATTGTTTTTCTTGGTAACGTGCGTTTTCCTATGTAACCATTTTAAGGGATTCTTCTCACATTTTACCTTGCTTCAAAACTTGCTCCTTTATTATAATCTCAAACCTTTGGTCACGTGCATTTGCGTATGTAACCAATTTTAAGGGATTCTTCTCACATCTTACCTTGCTTCAAAACTTGCTCCTTTATTATAATCTCAAAACGTGCTTCTTTCTTTGGAACTTTAAGGTAACATATAATATTTAGGGCAACATCGTTTTTCAAATATGAGGAGAGAAAGATAATGTAGCCGGTTGAGGGTTTGATATAGGTAGTCATCGGCTATGGTAGCCTTGGTACCAGGTTGGAGGATTGAGCTCGGGTAGATTAGCAGGAGATAGTTCAGATGAGGTGGAGTTTAGGTATAGACTTTGGTGTCAGGGAGGAGGATAGGCAACCTAGCTGTTAGGAGGTAGGTTGCACAGATGGCGTGGTTCTCACCACCCCTCGAGGATGACATGTGGAGCTAGGTTGGTCTCTTCAAATCTGACGAAGAGTACAGGGGGGAATTAATTAAATCTAAGGTGACCAAGTACAGAAAGGAGCCCTTCCTAAATGGTATTAATAATTACGACAACTTCGAGACAAGTTCTACGCTAGGTGGTTGTTCGACAAGCATCCAAAAGAGAAAAGGTACATCGCGCTTCTTGATGACCTTTTAGACCTTGAAGCGAAGGGACATTTTCGGCCAACAGTTGTTTCAAGTCTTTCTGTTGACACTCTTTCTGTGCCTCTTTCACCGATTAGACAGGAAGGAAAACCACTTACAGTGCATAGTTACAGAAGGGGATTCAGGTCTGAGGATAAAAAATCTGTTCCATCAAAACCTGTAGAGATTAACAAACTTCTCTCCAGAAACAAGGATACGGAAGGAAAATAATTAGTTCCTGGATGCACCAAACAAAGGATTTTGGAGAAAAAGTCATGGAAGCCGAGAAAAAACAATTCAAAAATGGTCCTCGGGTGATATGTGGGGTTGAAGGAAGTTTCTTCCTTATATCTTTCAGCTCTGGTTGGTTGTTTTAGCTACTGGGCATGTTCGATGGAAGATATAGGTAGGTGGACAGAGAACAATTGGAAATCATTTCTGGGGTACACTCCTGAAACCCTAGTGTTGGTTCGAGGCTGGTTTGTTTTTAGGTTTAGAAGTGTTGAAGATGCGGAAAGGATACTGAACGAGGTATGGCTCTGTGGTGGTGAAAGCTTCATGATAAAAAGGTGGACACACAGTTTTAATCTGGAGAAATATTTTTTCAGATTCAGGCATTTGTGGGTTTTACTGTCAGGTTGTCCACTTGCTTTTTGGAACTTGGAAGCGTTCAAAGAAATGGGTGATGCTTTGGGAAAATTACTGCATGTGGAATAGAAAATTTTGGAGGGACGGGATGAGACCATAGAATTGGAAAAAAAATTGTGGAATTTGACCTCCAAAAGGGATTACCGAAGTTTCTGGAAATTGAATGGAGGGGGGTGGTTCATTCTAAAAAACTGGGCTACTAGGGGATCCTGTTTCACTGTTTGATATGCAAGGATATGGGGCACCTAAAAAATTATTGTCCTGGTAGAACAAAGAAGCAATCAACGTGGAAGGTGGAATGGTTGGAGAGTGGCACGGATGCGGGTTTTTTCTGCTGGAAAGGGAGCATTTTCGCTAGAAGAGGAATGAATTTACAACTCATTAGATTCAACCTTGTTCATTGGTAAGTTAAAATTACACACCCCTGCACTCTTTTTGTCTCTCTCTTAAAAGGAATTAGACTGGTTATAGAGCCTTTCTTCAGATCTTTATGTTAATTTTGAACCCCGTCTAAATTCTAGTAAGTCAGGTTACTGTAACAAAAAATATATTGATTTGTGGGACTTGGGTGAAGGGTTGGCTCTTGGGTCTATGTGTGAGGAAGGCAAGTCTCCTGATGAAATAGGGGGAGGAAGTTTAGGGGAGAATATTGGTGTAGGAAGGGTCTTAAGCCCTGTAGAGCCAGAGGTTTCGACCACAAGGGGATTCATTTTCGCTGAAGAAAATTGCCTGGAGAATGGTACTAAGCTTCCTTTAGAAGCGGAATCCAAGTATGCTTCTGTAGAGATAAGTTTAGTTGAATCTCTTCCTTCCTTATCAGAATCAGGGGGATTGGAAGGGGTAGGGAACACTGAAATTTTAGAGCAGGGGGTTAACAAAATAGCGGAGGACTCTTTAAGTGATTTACTACCTTCCTACAAAGAATTGTTGAATAGAACCCCACTTCAGATTTTTTCAGGAGGAAAAACGCTCTTTGAGTCTAGTTCAAAGACAAAATCCGTTAGCTCGAATGCTAGTGTTGGTGGTTGGGGGGGAGGGAAAGGAGATTTCAGTGAAGAAAGGGTCTGTTTTTGGAGGACTTAAGAAATATTTCTCACCTATCAAAACGAGAAGTGGGAGGAAGTATGTTAAGGAGAAAGAACAAGAGGGGAATCTAATCCTGAAGGTTTTAGAGGATCCAAGGGCACTTAGAGCACATAAATCCCTAGCAAGATGTATTAAATGATAGTACTCTTGTTCAACGTTAGAGGAGTGGGGGGTGCTCCAAAAACTCTAGCCCTCAAAAGATTGTTTGATATGGTTAAACCCGATTTAGTCATGATACAAGAAACTATGGTCGTTGGCAATAAGGCGAGAGAGGTTTTCTCCAATTTTTTCCCAACTTGGAATTTTTGTGCGGTGGATTCAAAAGGTTTGTCTAGAGGACTTTTTTCTGCATGGAACCCCAAAAAAGATAATCTCAGTTATTTTTTATTCCTGAAGGCATTTTACTAGAGGAAGTCGTAAAGAAAATCAATATGAACTTGAAGTTGTTAAATTGTTATGGGTTGTATGCCGAAAGACAAAGCTTTTGGGACAATTAAAAAAAGGATGGTATTCTAAAAGAGCCAAATCTAATTTTGGGTGGAGATCTGAACTTTACAATTTATGCTAGAGAAATATGGGCTATCAATGCTAGAAGTGACCCTTTAGCTGCTTATTTCAATCATATGATACAAGGAGAAGGTCTAATTGATTTAGAACCCGTCAATCTTATGACTACTTGAAGGAATGGCCGGGGAAATCAAGATTTTGCAGCAAAAAGATTAGACCATTTTTTAATAAGTGAGTCGTTGATGGATTCAAGGAACTGTATTAGATCCTGGGTGGTAAATGTGAAGATCTTTGATTATATGCCAATTGTTTTCCAAATGGAACCACTTCAAAAAAGGTAGAAGATTCTGTTCAAATTTAATCCAGTATGGTTAAAAGATCCAGAGTTTGTTTCCTTTGTTTGGTCCAATTGGATTAAGTTGGAGGAGCCCCACACTTCTTCACTAATGGAAAATATAGTTTCAAAACTCAAATCCCTGAATTCTCTGGTTATAAAATGGGGAAAAAAAAAGAAACTTAAATCTAAAGAAGAATTAGTACAGATTGAAGTTGCACTGGATATACTTTACTCTACAAACATTGGGGGCTTTATGAGATATGAATATAGGGAGAAGGTGACAGAGAAAGAGAAGTGAAAGTCAGAACTGTTAAAACAAGATGAAGAGACTTGGAGACAGAAGAGTAGAATTAGTTGGTTAAACTCCGGTGATAAAAACACTAAATTATTCCATGCCTTCGCCAATTACATAAAACAAATAAATACAATTTGGGAGGTGTGGAACGAGGATGGCACAGTGG
>SNQJ01S0019798.1:209925-224578 GCA_010110895.2 Picea sitchensis
ACTTTTTGTAGATGATATTATTCTATTCGGTAGGGGATCATTGTCAGAATGGGGTAAATTTAAGGAGGTACTTGAATTATTTAGTAATGCAAATGGAATGGCTTTCAATGCACTCAAGTTACAATTTTTGGAAGCATGTTGGACTTCAGAGGAATTAATTCCTTTGAAGGAGTTACTACCTTATGAGGTAAAACCTTTAGATGATGGTTTTAAATACTTGGGTTTTCTCCTAAAACCAAATTGCTATGAGATTAATGATTGGTGTTGGCTGATTAAAAAAGTGGAAAAAAAATATCCAGTTGGTGTCATAGATGGATTACTCTGGGAGGAAGGTATATCTTGATAAATTCAGTTCTGGAAAGCATTCCAGTGTACTGGTTGGCTATGGAAACGATACCCAAAAGCATTTTGAATAAAATTAGAAGGAGGATGTTTAGCTTCCTATGGTCGGGAAACAAAGAGGCATAAAGTTTTCATTTGGTAAGATGGGACATGCTTGCAAAACCTAAGAAGTGCAGAGGTTGGGGCTTTAAAAATATCTTCAGTTTTGGGAAAGCATTGGATGCAAAAATCCTATGGAGGAGCTTGTTTGGTAATGAGTTGTGGCATGAAGTAATAAGTAAAAAATATCTAAAAAGACATTTTGTGATTGATTGGCTTAGAAAAGGGAAATCAATTGTGAAAGCTATGTCAAATTGATGGAAAGCACTTTATGATTCACTGACTATTGTCATTGATTGGCTAGCTTGGAATCCTGGAACAAGAAAGGATATTAGAGTTGGGTTGGATCCAATGATTGGATCTCATTTTTACTACAAGTTGTCAGAGAGTTTGATTTCATTGCTACACTCAAAAGGTATTTTCACTTCAGACCAGGTTTTTTTAGCTGAACATGGGTTGGTACACAATATTAAGTGGAAGAGTTAAGAGACCCTTGAAATTTTTGGTGAACAAAAGCAGGAGTGGGAGAACTATGTGAGGGGATTAAAACACTTGGGATTTACATTAACTAATGAAAGAGATAAAATAGTTTGGTCTTGGGACAATAAGTTAGGGATTGTGTCTGCAAAACAAGCTTATGAGATGCAATTTATAGAGTATTTGGAAGAAGAACAAAAGGATTGGATGAGGGATATTTGGAATTAGCAGATTCCATTGAGGATAAAACTGTTTTGTTGGTTGATGATAGAAAATAGAATTCTAACATGGGAAAATTTGATAAAATAGGGGTTTGTTGGCCTGAGTAGATGCGTCCTATGCGAAGGGGAAGAGGAAACAATTAATCATTCAATGATAAAATGTCCCTTCATAAAAGAATTCTGGAATAATATACTAAAAGTGCTCAAGTCTCAAAAAAAATGGGAAGGTGGTCAGATCAATGAAATTTTTCAGAGTTGGATTAAGCAAAAGGAAAACTGGTCAGATTTACCTTGTTATATATGCTAGGAAATTTGGAGACACATGAATCTTATTATATTTGAGAATCATCCACTAAATGTTCATAATCAAGTTTTGATTGATCTGGGTGAATTTAACAAAACTTATATTATTCAAGCAGATAGAGTAGTCCGTCCTCCTGTGATTGAAACAAACTTGGCAGTGGGTTTTTTTGATGGCGCTTCACAAAGTGGAAGAGAAAAATGTGGAGTGGGGGTAGTGCTAAAATTTCCATAGGGAGGTATATTCATTATTAAAATGAATTGTGGCATGGGAACAAATACTAGAGGAGAATTACTAGCATTGTGGAGTATTTTTTTTTCTCTCTTCATAAACAAGTGCATTGTCTACAATTGGTTGGTGATTCCAAAGTAATTGTTGATTGGTTTTCTTATAAAAAAAATTTGCAGGTGATATCACTACAACCATGGATGATTGGAATCCGACAGATGAGCAACAGATTCTAGAACCTAAAAATACAATACATCTACCGGGAATTCAATAAGGAAGTAGATCAACTATCTAAACAGGCTTTGCTTTTAGAGGAAGGAATGTTATTTTTTTCCAAAGGAACGGGAGATCAAGCTGGAAGCTGTGAAAAGTTTACGGAATACTAAAGCCAATTTTCATGTTTTAATGGTGATCATCAATGAAATGGAACTGCAATTTTTGGTTGTTGTCTCTTTGTAAAAGTTTTTTTGAAAGTCAACTATAGACAAAAAAATTATGAGTTGTAAAAGGACATAAATAATTATCTTTTATGAGCAGAATTTTGTAAAAGATTTTTTTTATATATCTATTATAAGAATTTTTTCCCTTGTGAAAAAAAAAACTTTGAATCTCATCCTCTCATCATTTTATTATCTGAATTTTCCATATAAAATAATAATAAAATGTTAGAAATAGTTAACCTCAGAATACTTTTTATATAATTGACTTAATTTTGGCTTTAAGAAAACAATTGTAAATGGAAGAGGTTGATGCAGGTATTTTTTTAGTAGGATTAACACACTATGCACACACTAATCGATGTGTTAATGATGTTATATGTGAAATTATTATTATTGAAATTTTGCAATTGAATTCAATTTTTTAGTTAAATTCATTATTAAATGGATTGAAATTATACTGCATAAGTAGATGAGTAATCTTGAATTTTGAAAATGTAAGTTTTCAAAGTTAGACATAATGTTGAGAGTGTTTCTGGATAAGAACTATGCACCTTGTTTTGAAACCTCCAAACATATTAAACATATTATTAAAAATTTAATTTTTTTTTTTTACCATTTTAGAAAAAATATTAACTTAATATCTTGTTATAATCAAGTTAAAGGTGTTTTTTTTAGGGGATGACCTCTCTCAAATTTTCATAGTCTATCTCCATCCAATTAAGAACTGCCACTTGTTGACACATTGAAAATTTCCACATCATGATGTATCTGGGTTCAACTGCTGGAAACTTCATCATTCTCCCCTGCCAGAGACTCCAAACTATTACTACTTAATAGGCAGTGGCTTCCATGATTCTTCTTCATCTTTACACTAATGGTTCAAACACCCGTGAGGCCTTCAACAAGAACAAATATCAATGAAGTTTAATATAATCTTGTCACATATTGAGACAATGTTCCACTGCTTGAAGATCTAAATTATGCACATTCTTTCCATTTATGCATGTGCCTCTCCTAATTGAATTGATGTTTTGATTCAAATGGAATTGGGAACTTGAACTTGTAACTCAGTTCATAAAAAGTATTAAGAAGGGATTGATTCTCCACTTTTCAACATCGTGTTAGGTCTGGAAGAATAAAAATAATCTATCAAGACTTAGATGGAGCGGTCACAGATGAACATGAACATTGAAGGAAGTAGGTAGAAGAGCTCACCATGAGACTTGAATGGAATAGATAGCAAGCTACGGTTGCACAACATGCAAAAAAGTAATTGTTAGCATGCTTCACTAAAGTTCTTCCTCACCCTCCTTTGTCGAGATAGATTTTATTTAGAAATTGTAAATGAGCACGGCATTTATTAAACTACGTGATGCTTGGACTTTATAAAATCATTGAAGCAAAAGTATTAGAATACCATTATAGTACCAATTGCAACTAAGTTGTTGCATGAGTGTTTTCTCTCCTCACAGACTATGTAATGTTGTCTCTCCCATCCAAACCACCAGAGCATTGTAGTACTGCACAAGTTTCCTATTATTGCAAGGAAGCTTATTTCTTAATCTGAACTATGTGGGGCGCACTCTTTGTACATACAATTTGTTTGACCAAAACACTCTTGGCTATCTCTTCGTCGTATTTCGTTAACCTATAAATTCATAACACGTGTACAATTTTTCCTTCCACATCAATTATCCCTCGCATCACAGTTTTATGAGGATCTGCAGCTTTCCTAGTTTGAGCATAGTTATAGTGAGGTGACAAGCACAAACATCAGTGAAGTTTGATAAACTCTAGTCACAATTTGAGACATCATTCCACCAATTGAAGATCCATATAATGTAGATCCTTTCCATTTATGCATACGCCTCTCCTAATTGAATTGATATTTCAAGTCAAGTGGAATTGGGAACTCGAACTTGTAGCTCTGTCCATAATAAGTTTTAATAAGATATCGATTCTCCACTTTTCAACATCAGGACAGGCCTGGAAGAATAAAAAGAATCCCTCAGGACTCAAATGGAGCAGTCACAAGTAGACATGAACATTCGAGGAACCAGGAAAAATAATTCACCACAATACTTGAACGGCCTAGATAACAAGCTATGAGTGCACAAGCGAAAGAGGTGGAAGTGCATGCAAAAGTTGCACGAGCAAATGAGTAATTGCCAATGTGCTTCACTAAAGTTTTTCCTCACCCTCCTTTGTCGAGCTAGACTTTATTTATAAACTGCAAATAAGAATGGAATTTATTAAACTATGTGATGCTTGGACTTTACAAAATCATTGAAGTAAAAGTATTGGAATACCATTACAATACCAATTGCGGATAAGTTATTCCATGAGTGTTTCCTCTCCTCATGGACTGTGTAATATTGTCTCTCCCCTCCAACCCATTAGAGCACAATAGTACTACATGAGTTTCCTATTATTGCAAGAAATATTAATTCTTAATCTGAACTAAGCAAGGCGTGCTTTGCATGCATACAATTTGTTTGAGCAAAACACTCTTGGATTCTTTGGGTAACCTATCTTTCCAAGGTTTTTCTTTTGTTTCATATCTTATGCCACTCGCGCATTGAAAATAACTTGCTAATAGACAAAACATTGGAAATAAATGGAGTCCATTTCATTTTGTTTCTTGTGATAAAGTCATAGAGTGCATCATCAATAATAATTTGCACCATTTCCCCAATAAGCAAGGTCATCGAATATGAAAACAATTCCATGGTCTTTTTGTTGGCTTATCTCCCCTCTTATCTCTAATCGAAGCATGCATAGTTCATCAAGTGTGATGATTCAACACCCAACTTGGCCCTTTTCTTCATTGCAGCTTCACTTTGGTCATCATCAGTTACAAGTACTCCCTAATAAGGTCGATAGGGCCCCATTAATCACATAATAGGGTTTGTTATGGGTAGGCAACTCGACGATGAACTAACGAGGAGAGCCAAAATTATATGATAATCAATTGGCTTAATGCCATTACAAGTTTCTCACTTGCAATCTGCTTGGATATTTTCATTGCTTATGTTGATGGGATCGATGCCCCTTCTTCTATGAGTGATAAAATTGGAAGTTCCCCCGTATTTGAAATATGTTTTTCCAAGAGAATTATGATCTGCAACTCAAATGGAAAAAGTATATCCAATTGGTTCCATTAGTTCTAATGTCAATTTTGCAGTTGATCGAGTATCAATGTAAATAGGAAAGCAAAGGTAAATGAGAGCACATGAGAAAATCCAACTAGTCTTCAGCTTCTTATTGTTCATCTCTTTACACTTAATTCCCATGCAAATGATGTATGGAAAACAAATAACATTCAAGTTACAAATGAACAATTCCATAGGATAGATGCCCTTCTTTGTTGCTGGAATTTTTCTTGGTTTCTAAGTTTATTGCATGTGTATCATTTGAAAATTCATGTAAATTTAAACCAATAGACACATTGATTCAAATATACAAGCATAAACTTCAATGAATATTTCTCCTTCTCAATAAATTAGGTTTCTTCTTCACAACTAAAACCACTTAAACCATAATGGACTCTTTTAAAATGGATTTGAATTTTTCACTTTAACCTTAAAAATACAAGGTCATATTTATTATTATACACAAGCATGCTTCATGATGATGAACATCATAGTTACCGGTATTGAAAACTATAAGCATGAAGCACCTCATTTATTTATTTTGATGACAATTTAGAAAATCTACCCAACCTATAACAATGAAAGAAATCCATATGCCTAGGATTTGAGATTTCAGAGATTCTTCCCAACCTATAATAATGACAAATGAATCCATATTCCTATGATTCAAAACTCATGACTTTTCCTATTTTCACTCACAATACAATATAATAAACTCTTTTGCTATTATCTATTTAGAAACACACAAATTCAATAAATATAAAGTCGAGTACATTGTATTCATGCTATTAGAGAAAATGAGCCCATGCTAATTCTCCATGATTATCTCATAGAACTGCTAAAATAGTTATTTATAATGTGAAAAGTCAAATCTAATCCTTTCTTTTTACTAAATTGAATTTTTTTATCAAAGAAAATGAGCCCATGCGAGTTCTCAATTATTCTCTCACATAATGGTTAAAAGGATTATTTTATAATATGGAAAATTTAAAATTTTCATTAATGGAACTAGAAAGAGTATGTGTTGTTTTCTTATTTTAGCTAAATGATTATTAAGTAATGGAGGTACAATTCTTATACTTATTTTTTTTAATCAACACATGTCATTAACGGAGATTCCCCACTAATCAAAATTCCCACATTGATTAGGATTCTCAAATAAAATCTTAGATGGAATATAATCTCAATATAGAATCTCATGTAAAATTCACTTCACGTTCTCAAACTATAGACATTTGTTGTCACTTGTCATTACTTTAAATCTATTTTTTAATCTTGATTGATAAAGAGTTATGAAAATCCACAATATCCATATGCCATTATATATTTTGAAATTATTTATATTTTGTAGCAGTAGAAAGTTAAAGAAAAACAAACCAATGAAATTGTTCAATAACTTAGGGTTGAAGTGTTGGGAAGACCTACAATGTATGGATTTTTTACATTTTAGTGTGCTTTTATTAAATCATAATATTGTTGGATGAATTTTTGTCATGTCAAATATAAATATCTATGGTTGGTTATTTATAATATTGTTGGCACAAGACTTAATTGGCTTAGTATACATAGAAAAATTGAATAAAAATAAGAAATTTAATATATAATAAAAATAGAAGACATTTTTTTTTCATTGTCGAATATTCATGGAAGCAATATTGAAATAAGAGAAGAAGAGATAAATGTAAAAATGACATCATCACCTTCAAAGCACCGAGTCACTACTATAGAATCAATATCACAAACAAAACAAAATGATAAATCTTGGAAAAAATGTATCAAACATAAACATGATGAACACATGAGACATATCAATATTGCAAAGAAGAAAAAAAGAGAATGATATCTCTTATGGATTTACCAACACCTATTTTTGAACATTATGGCCATATACATGTTACATAGTGTTTTTTGCAAACTGATTGATGCATTTTCCAACACAAATACATACATACTACTTGTAGTGAATCATATCCTAACATTTATACTACTTAAATATATACATACTACTTGTGGTGAATCATATCCTAACATTTATACTACTGCATTCCCCAATAGATATATTTGTAATCGAGGTCATAAAGAAACTAATAGACATCGATTCTCTAAATAAAATAATATGGAATCTAGGGACCAACTCAAGTCTATGTTCTTTGTTATTTGCACAAAGAATTTTTTGTAGCCTTAACTCCTCCCCCAATTATCATTCTATGCTACAATAGGGAGGGACCAACAATGTCTCTTCTTGTATGTTTTGAACATTATTCTATACACAGTAGTAGAAGGCGTGAACAATAACATATTAAAAATTAACATGTGAATTTGTAATTGGTGGCTTTATTGTAAGGTTGCAAGTTGCACATACATGGGGTTGCTTATAGCATAATAATTCTCTTATAATGTCTCTTCTTTTAATTTACAAATAACTAAAAGTAAAAAGAACAGCAAAAACTAAAAAATTCATTAAAATAAGCTAGTAAACCAAAAATAAAAAGTATTTCCATGAAATATTTAAACTTCAAAATGTTGTAAAATATAATTAAACCTTGAAACTTAAGTAGAACATAATAAGATACATCACATTATAAAAAACACTCTACTTCACTTTTACAACAAAAAAACACTCTACTTCACTTTTACAACACATCTACCTTTTCCTCCATATTGAACTATAAAATATTACAAATTATTAACATATTTATTACTTAAATAATGGTATAAGTAAAAAAAACCACATAACAGATAGAATGTTATTGGAATACCATTTTTTTATATTTTTTACGCTTTGCCTTACTAAATGATTGACGCGAAGGTAAGATAGAGAAATGTCCCTAAGAGGAAAGGGAGGAAAGGGGTAATCAATAGTGAGGGAACCTATCATAATTAAGTAGAGTATATAAGCAGAGCCTAGATCTTTCAATCTAGATATTTCACCTCTTTAGGGGCGAGAAAGCAGTAGCAGCCGCCCGCAAGTCACTTTGTTTCTTGTAAATGATTTTATACTCTATATAAAATCGAGTTAATTTTTTTATGGAAAAAAAAGTCACTTTGTTTCTTAACATCACTACTCCTTTCCTGCCGGTCACATAACTCTATCTTTTCACTTTATCTTATTTTATTTTATTTTTATAATTTGCTGATAATTATTTTCAACGTAAATACACTCAACTTTGTTTCTTATTAAATAAAATCTCCAAATTATACAACAAATATATAGATTTCCATCCTATATGTTTATGAAAATACCATGTTCATGTAATTTTTTCAATGAACTAAATGATGTTTATGAAAATTCCATGTTCATTTAACTTTTTCAATTAGTTAAATGTTTTTTCAACGAAGAGGTTTGTTAGAGTGTGTCTTTCTTACCATTGCTATTTAGTATTAGATTGGTTCATATATTTCAAAGTCAAATTTAATTTTTAAAATGTTTGTATTTAAATGATTTATTTATTTGATATTTACAATTATGTTATGTTTGAATCATTATTTTTCTTTTATAAAAAAGATTTGACTATTATTAAACGTCACTACGATATTATGACATTTTTTAAGAAGTTAATGAGTTATATCATAACACTTAGAATAATTATTAAATAATGATTTCATACATATGCGTTTGCTTCTATAATGTTAATAATAAGTATGAATTGGTGTAATGTTATTCTATGTATCACATTAAAAAATAAATTCAATTTGATAAATTAATATTAAAATAAAAGTTTTAAATAAATAATATTTATTTTTATAAATTTAATAAAATTAAAAAAAATTAATTTAAATATTATCTATTTAAATATGATGATTTTCATAATTAATAATGGATTTAATGATTTAAAATATATATTTCTTTCTAAATAAAAAAATTTAATTTAAATATTATCTATTTAAATATAATAGTTTTCATAATTAATAGTGGACATATTATATATATATGTTTTATTTATTTTCTTAATATTTTTATAATACTATCTTATAACCACTAATTCTATGTCATCTTATACATTTTAATTTACACTTCAATTTTTAAGATTTTAATAAAATTTCATGTTTCTCTATTAATAAATAGAACACATTTACTTGAAATGTTGTAAATTTCAATATAACATATGGCAATTCCAAAATTTCATTTACATTTTTTATAAAAAGATATAAAATAAAACCACCTTAAAGATCAAACAAGACAATATTTTCTAAAACAATCTCAAATAAAATAATAACATAAATTTAAAAAACAATTTTTTAATTAAACAAAAGCATTAAAGGACATTAATTTTATTTTTTTAACAATATTTAATTGTGAATTATATTGAATTTTAGAAAACAAGTGTCATGTATTGATTTGTTTAAAAAACTTCGAGTTATAAATTTGAATTATAACATTCAATGTTTTGAAGATGCTTATATCAATACTAAAATTACATTGATCTAAATATTTTTCTCCTATATATAAAATATTTTTTTTTCTTCATAATATAAAATAACTTTTTCCTTCATAATAGCAAGAAAAATATTTGTAATAAAAAAAAAACTAATGAATGATCAATGATGAATTGGGATGGTAAGTGTTTTAAGAAGCATATATAAGTCTTTCATTATACGAGCTTCTATTTTCATATAGTCGTACAATTTAATTGTTGGATGTTTTGGCCCTTTTTGTAGGATATTTTCTGTTTAATTTTACCCGAAAATAGTGAGAAATAGTTCTGTATAATGCAAGTGCCCGAGGGTTTTTTCAGCATGTTGAATCAATTTCTACATTCAAAAATACAATTTAAACAACATAACAACTAAACAAAGCCTTTTCATATATAAATTAATATTAGGAATGCAACTAAACAAGGAGACTTAAATGCTAGGACTGCAACTAAACAAGCTACTCTTTTAAGTATTGATTCCAACCATAATCCTTTATGGCTAGATGAGGACCTTGTTTTATCTAATAGCTACAAAAGAATCTCTGAAGACCTAATTGAGAATTTATTTGGTACTGAGTTGGTCAAGCTCTACAACTCTCAATACCTAATAATTTGCAATAGAGTAATGAAGTGGCCAAACTCCAACCAGAGGAATTGTATTCATGGGCTAGGTAGTAGTGTCATAGATTATGTGATATTTGATATCCTCATTTCCAACCAAATAAAAACTTTCGACCTTTTAAATGACCATGGGCCCGAATCTGATCATAAACCTTTAACCCTAACTCTAAAATTTTCCATGCACATGAGCGTCATTGTAGAGAATTCTGATAATCAAAGGAATTTGTGCTTTGACAAAAGTAAAGATGACCTTTTATTAAAAGATTTAAATAGTAAATTAAATCTCATAACTTGTAAGGACAACATTGAAGAACTCTATCATAACTTTACAACTACCCTTTCCACTTCTATTAACAAGTTATCTTTCGAGGTGTCCTATAAAAAGAATAATAGAACAACGAACCCTTGGTATGATAAAGAATGTAAAATTGCTAGGAAAGCCATTAGAGATGCTTCTAATGAATCCTTAAAACTTGATAAGATCAATATGTACAAATCCCTTATTAAAAGGAAAAAAATGTAATATATCAATAAAAGGAAAGAACAACTTTCACAACTATTTAAGTTGGATCCTAAGAAGTTTTGAAGTCAAAATTTAAATCGCAATACTAAAGAAAATAATAGGATTCCCTTAAGGGACTGAAATTCCTACCTTAAAATACTTTAAGAGTTCTCTAATGCCATGGACACCATTCCTATTGTCCCTACAAAGGATGGAGTTTTTTCTTTAGATGACCTAGAGTTTGGGGTTAATCAACTTGCAAATGGGAAAGCTAAGGACATTGAAGGATACCAAGCTGAAATTTTTAAAATCGAAGGGATTATCCTTATCCCTCACATACACAAGCTCTTCAATTTAGCAGTCAAGTAGGGCTTCGCTAAACACTGGGTGCAAAGCCTCTTTTTTCTTATTTTTAAAAATGGGGATAGAAATATTCCCTCTAATTATAGGACCATTATGATTAGCCTGATTTTAGCCAAGCTTTATGGAATTATTTTGGAAAAGAAGATTAGCCTTTGGCTAGAAAGTCACGGTAAAAGAGCTAAAGGCCAGGTCGGGTTTAGGATATATAATTCAACCGTGGACCACCTTTTTACCTTTAGGATCATTGCATAGGAGTTATGCAATACTAAAACCAATATTTTTTGTTGACTTTAGAAAATCTTTTGACATGGTTCCTAGGAAAAACCTTTGGAATAGGTTGGAAGAGATAAAAGTGCCTCTCGAGTTGAGGGATGATACAATAAGGATGTATGAGAACGTTATTTATAAGTTTAAAAACAATGAGGGCTGGTCAAAAGAGATTAACTGCAATATTGGAGTCAAACAAGGTTGTCCCTTGTCCCCTACCCTTTTTGGCATATACATTGACAAGTTAGAAGATTGCTTGGAAAAAAGCAGGTTGTGTCGACCCTACTCTCACTGGAATAGTCATCAATATTTTTCTTTATGCCGATGATATCGTTCGTATGGCAAGTAGCCCCCATGATCTTGAAAACCAACTAATAATCCTCGAGAATTTATGCTCCAATATTGGTATGACTGTTAATAATGATAAGACTAAAGTCATGATTATTAAATCCAATAAGATCACTTATGATACCTTCGTATATGACAACAACAACTTGGAGGAAGTGACTTCATACAAATATCTTGGAATTGATATTCACCACAAGCTAAACTGGAATTATAGCATTGAGAAAAAAATCATTGGGGGATGGAAAGCTTATTATGGGCTTGAAAAAAATTGTAAATCAACTTATCTTTGGAGTTGGGATAAGAAGAAACTCCTCTTTGAGACTCTTGTTACACCTGTTATTCTTTATGGATGTGACATTTGGGGTTGTAGTATCTCTTGTGAATCCTAGATAAATATAGAGAAAATACAAAATAATTTTATAACCTATAATCTCAAAATTAAAGGAAATACACCCTATCCCATCCTCCTCTTAGAAACAAGACTCTCCCCCATTGAGACCATGGCTATGCCTAGATACCTAATGTATAAGAACAAGTTAAACAACATGGAAGACTAGAGGCTTCCTAAGATTACTTCAAAATCGAGTTGTAACCACCATTGACTCAAATGAGGATGACATAAAGATGCTCGGTCTTGGCTAAACTATTGGGGAATCATGGAAGACACCATTTTGCAGAATAAAGATACTATTAAAAAAATCGTCAAATCAAAATTTAAGGAGAAAATGTGGTGTGATAAAGAGTTAGAGGAAAAAAGAAAATTAAGGTATTATAAGGATGTAATCAACCCTAATCTAGAAGATCAAAATTATCTATCTATTTTGACAAGTGTAAAGAAAAAAATAAGCATTGCTAAGATAAGAACAAATTCTCACAAGCTCAATAGTGAAACTTTGAGTTGGTCAATTCCTAAAACATCATGGGATGAAAGAGTGTGTCACCTTTGTGACACTAAGAAGGTTGAAGATGAAAAACATTTTCTCTTATATTGTCCAACCTATACCCAGATTAGATCTCATTTTCAAAATATTTGTCAGACTACCAAAATAGCAAGTAATCACTTACCCTCTTAAGGTCAATACACTAATATCACTTTACACCTTCATCCTACCTCATGCTCATTTCTCTATTTTCAATATCAATGTTATTTATATAACTAGTATATAAAGACTTTCTCTAACTTACACTATTCAAAGAAAGTGTTATTTCTTTTTCTCATAGAAGCCGGACATATAGTTAATCAAATATTATCTTAAAAAAAATATGTTTTTTAACAATGGATTTACATGGATAATATATTAAGTGTTATTTCTTTTTCTCATAGAAGCCACACATATAATTAATCAAATATTATCTTAAAAAAATATGTTTTTTAACAATGGATTTACATGGATAATATATTAAGTGTTATTACTTTTTCTCATAGAAGCCACACATATAATTAATCAAATATTATCTTAAAAAAATATGTTTTTTAACAATGGATTTACATGGATAATATATTAAGTGTTATTTCTTTTTCTCATAGAAGCCACACATATAATTAATCAAATATTATCTTAAAAATATATGTTTTTTAACAATGGATTTACATGGATAATATATTTTAACCAATATTTATTATAGGAAAAAAAAAAATATTTCTAGGTTTTTGTTTTATTTATACTTTCTACTTGAAGGAGCACGCAGATTGGATTCTATGTGTAAAATACACTGATCAAATATGTCTTCAGCGGAACAGGAACTATTAATAACAGTGTATAAAACTGTATTCTCTTCATCAGATTTTTTGCTTCTTAATGCGATGAATTAAGTATTAAGCTCAGGCTGGGCTGTGTAGGGACTAGAGTCCATGACAGACTCGTCGTAACCTTTTATTTACTAGTGTTTTGAGAGATCAAAAAACTTAATCTACGAATCTCTGAGGCAAAAAAACACCAAGGTAGAAAAATTACTGCGTACTTTTTTTAAGGGTTCGGAGCAAAGGTCCATCGATAGTCAAATGTTTTCTCTTACTTGAGGTTGCCCAGGGCTTCAACATACACTCCTTTCCTGCCGTCCACAGGATTCCACCAAATATTTGTACGCTTCACATAGTAAAACACTGGAATAATGATTGACTTGGATTCGACCATAAGTAGAACACCCATACATCATTCTGATTTGACATACCCTCTTGTCTCCAGCGTCATCGAACCATTTCCGAACTAAGAAAACTAAGACTCCCACATGGTGCTTCTCGACCGTGAATCAAAAGGCGGGGCCGTTCTGGAAAATGAAACTTCCCTGTTTCCTAAGGAGACTGAATATAAAACACTGACGAACGTCTTGTTCTCTGCGCGCATCCGAAATATGCAGCATATCAACACACTTCTCTAATATATTCCCATTTTCTTTTGGCATACTAGGTCTCCTCCACCCTCGGAAGAAACCGAGAGAAACCCTTCTCTCTGATTAGGGATCAAGAGAGTCGAACTAGTAAGGGATCAAGAGAGTCGAACTAGTAAGAGATCAAGAGAGTCTAACTCGAATTGGTCATTTCCATCTCATCACTACCAGTCACCTCTCCAACTAATCATTTGAGTAGAGATCTCAGAACCACTTGAATTAACCTTCGAGACTAATCAACAGGTCACAATCTACTTTACAAAATATTTAGTGGAGCATGACCCTCATTCATAAAGATGGAGAGAGGAAGGCTGGACTAAAAAAACAATTGAACCCCAACCAAAAACATAAGAATGCAGGGTTGTGCCCTAGTTAAACCTCCAACACCATGAATAATGGCAAGCAAAGGAGCACACCTCATTTATGTGTCCTTTCTACAACTCCTCCTTGTAAAAATCATACTTGAACAATGGTTTTCAACCTAGCAAC
>SNQJ01S0019798.1:234945-248902 GCA_010110895.2 Picea sitchensis
CATTGGGCATCAATAAAGTCAACCTGTGGGAAGGAGTCCTAACAAAAATTAAAGGGAAAATTGATGCCTGGGGAGGACACTGGCTCACACACGGAGGAAAATTAACATTGATAAAGACAGTTCTCTCCTCACTGCCGATCTACCAAGCAACCTATCTCCTGGCACCCAAATCGATTTTTGGGCAAATCAACAAGTTCCTGAGAGATTTCCTGTGGCATGGTGGCAAAGGGAATCAACACAAGTTCCATTTGGTCATATGGGAAACAACAAAGTTGCCTATGAGAGAAGTCGGGCTCCAGATTAGAGATCCAGCTCTTGTCAACATTGGCCTTGGATGCAAAATCCTGTGGAAGATGCACAGTGAGCCTTCTCATCCTGTCAGTAAAACGCTACTGCACAAATACATTCCCAGCACTCAAATTCGAAATTTACAAAACACTATCCACAGGAAAAGCACGTAGCTATGGCAATTATGCCTCAAAGGGACGCGAATCTTCACCCAAGATCTGTACCGAGTTCCTGGAAATGGAAAACGAACTTGCCTATGGACAGATCGGGTAATGGGGAGGTCGTCCCTTGCCTCAAATGCCAGCCTGAACGAAATTCGTGTTTTTCTTGCCCAAAGAGGAAAACAGAGTATCAGTGATATCTCAAAATGGAATGAGGACGACTCCTAGTCAGATTGGCATTTCGACAATGTTCCAAATCACCTCCTTCAACAGCTTGAAATGCTAAAAGCAGAGCTCCGAGATGCAACACCTGTGCACAAGACTGAAAAAGACAAATGGGGTTGGGGACCCACAGGGAGTTATTCTACAGCCAAAGGCTACGCTATGCTTCAATGCCAGAAAGACAGACCACCCCCAGCAAAAATCTGGAAGGACGTTTGGGACTCTACAACGATCCCCATGGTTAATTTTTTCTTCTGGACTCTAATGCACAAAAAGGTCCTGATTGGCGAAAACTTAATGAAAAGAAATATTGCAGGCCCTCATAGATGTGCTCTATGCAAAGAAGCAATGGAAACATCTGACAATCTGTTTGTAGACTGTCAATTTGCAAACAAATTCTGGCTCCTTACCCTCCATGGTCTCAAGGTCGCTGCCCCCTCGAACATCTCAGTTGTAGATCTTTTTACAAACTGGAAGGACTGCTATCCCTCGCTCTCAATAAAAATGCTATGGGCCAGAATCTGGATCTCCATCCCTAAGTATGTGTGCTGGAAACTATGGCTTGCAAGAAACGAGCAAATCTTCAACAATACAACATGGACCCCCAGCATGGTAGCAGCGAAAGAAAAAGGTCTCCTCTTATAAACTCCGAGTTCTCAAGCCCACAAAACAGATAACTCGCTGCAGCAGGAAGAAAAGAATTGGCTCGGTAACCCTGTGCTCACTTTTCGGACCCAAAGCATTGAAAAACCCCACTCCGAAACAAAATGGAGGCTAAGAGACAATTATGACACTTTCCATAGATGGTGGCAGAAGCAAGGAATAACTACAGCATTATTCGACGGCGCCTCCAAGGGCAATCCTGGCATAGCGGGAGTTGGAGGAATCATTTACTCCAACGAAGGGACAATGCTAGAAACCTTCAGTTGGGGACTCGGACAGCGAACCAACAACCAAGCAGAAATCTTGAGTCTGATAAAAGTTTGCCAGATAGCTAAGGAAAGAGGCCACCGAAATCTACAAGCGTTTGGAGACTCTGAAAGCTTGATCAAAATGATACATTCGGGAGGACAGTTCAATGATGCTGACTAAATAAGAACCTGCAAAGACTAAGACACACTCTCCAGGACTTCACCTCCTTCAACTGCTACCATATACTTAGGGACTTAAACAAAGAAGCAGACACTTTAGCGAATAAAGGCTGCCTCCTGGCCCAAGGAGATCTATGCATAAACGACGGAGACCCAACAAAAATTTGTATTCCTTGAAAAGGACAGCAGCGTGTAAAATATTGTAGATGGCTTTGCAAAGGATGTAAGGCTTCGACCAACTGGATTTTCCAATTAATATAATATATAACCGTTTATATATATATATACTCAATGTGAATGTTGTTCATTTAGTTAGATTAAATGAATGTGATTAAAGGATAACCAATGGGATGCATTCCCCTACTAAATATTTAATTTGTTGCACCTTAATAACTTAGAAACTATCATATGCACCTTGAGTAAATTTTTTCTTTAAATAGTTAAAAATGCTAGCACACTAGACTATATCGAGCTTGTGTTAAACACCTTGTATGGAACCCAAGTCTATCATAGATTCAACAACATGGTTCCATTGTTGAGACTTTAACTAATGTAGAGTAATAAAGATGCAGTGGGAGTTAGTGAAGGAAAAGATTCAAGACTTCCTAAAAGAAAAAATCCATGAGTTTTCCTATCAAGAAAGTTCCTATGTAGAAGAGGATGTAGCAAGATTTAATGATAGCCATTTGTTTGAGAGTCTGTAAGATATTTTCTGGAAAAAATTCATGGTAAAGTTGCATGAATGGCTAGAAAGGCTCACAAAGAAGCATCAACATTATCTTTTGTGGTTAAGAGTTGAGTGAACCATCGAGTACCTACTAAACATCTAGAGGTATGACCATATGTTGGTCCTCGAGTGATTGATTTCTAGTACAATGGTGTTGTGGAAGACTATGCTATGGAGTTTTCAATAGAATTTAACTAGTCAAGTTTGACTAAGGCGCTTAAATTCTTTAACAAGGGGCTGCATGAAAATTTATTGATGAAACACCAACATGGACACAAATGTTGATGGTGGAAATGGGTATTTTTCCAAGCCCCTCTGAGATGGATCATAATCCTTATGTGTGGGGGTGGAGTGGTACGAGGACCTAATGGTAGAGTCAATGTCATAAGCTACTTGAAGGATCAATTATGGTAAAGTTAGTGGATTTTGAAAGAGAACAACAAAAGAAACGTCAAATATGCACAAAGATAGAAAAGAACTGGTGTTGTGAAGAAATGAAAAAGATCCATGCTAGGTAGGAGTCATTTACACAAGGATGTGGTCTTGAGTTGCATCTAGAGTGTGAGATGATGCAGAGGATAGGATAAGTACAAGAAAAATATTTGGTTAGCCTTGAAAATGAAGATCAAGAAAATGTGGTGTTGTAAAGAAGTCAAGAGTTCACAAAGGTGGAAATGATTTTTAGAGAGTTAAGGTGGCCAATGCATGAGGGCATAAGGAACATAGAAATTAAAGGAAATTTGGTCAAAAATAAACCTCCTAAATAAATAATAAAATAATAATCCATGTATGCCATGCCACACTATCTTGTAAGTTAAGTTAAGTTAATCTAAAATGAAGAATTGAGAGATAAAGATAAGAAGGATAAATTTAGATTCTTATGCATACAAAATAATAATAATAGATATCATACAATCAATAAATTATATATTATCAAAATATAATAATAATAATAGAAATACAATAAATAATATATTATTAATATATAATATATAAAAGAAGTAAAATAATAATAATAATAATAGAAAATTGTATATATATAATCGAAACCTTTAATAACTATTTAATGTTTTTTATTTATTCAATTTAATTTGTATTTAATTTTTTTAGCTTAATGTATTTTTTGAGGAAATCTTTGAGCTAATTCCCCTTATTTTGAGGATGGTACTCGGGTCAAACTAAATTATTTAGGGTTGAAGGCTGGATCAATAGTCAACAATTGGTTCATGAAGAGAGAAAGTGTGTCATAAAGTGAGATTGGAATTTGGACTGGAGAGGATAACAAATTTCCTCCTCCACTTGAGCTAAGCCAATTGAAAACTATTTAATAATAATATAGTAATTGTATAATATATCATATAATAGTATACAATAATGAAATATTTTAATATCTACTTAATAATAATATAATCACCACTATATACTAATAATTTGATGACAGATGGGAGGGAAGTAATGATGGGAAATTATGCCCAGGAGCTAGAAGTGCAGGCTGCGATGGTAAAATTTATTTTTCAAGTATGTTGGATAGTATATTTGCATGAGGAATTAATTATCAATTGCCCTCGTTATGATGGGAAGGCAAGGGATACATGCATCCATTTTTTTAGGAATGGAATTATGGTTATACAAGTCGGGTGTGAAATTTCACTTTTCATTCGGGTGGAGATCTTTCTAGTCCTTAGGTGAGGTGTTCTGGTGCGTGGATATCCCGAGGGTCTTATGGAATTCCTTCATTTGAATTGGTCAGGAACCTTGATCCTTAGACATGGTGGCTTACAGGAGAGATTTCTCATCCCTTTTCTCAGGAAAGTTAAGCCGCCCCTGGGTGATGTTCTAGGGAGGGGCCAACGCGACAAAATTCTGGTAAGTAAAACATGATTTCATATGAATTAGTCAGAAAACAACTATTTCTCAGTTGGGTCAAAAAATTCTATTCGTATTTGGGACGAAGGTATTCGGGTAAACTACAGAGAAGGTAACTGGGAGTGCAATTGCACTTATTTTCTCTAGCCAGTTATCGTCTATCTGGGAATTCATTTGGTACTCGACACATATGAAGATGTTATGACCAATTATGTGGATATAATCCCTCAAAGTGGTTCTATCTTGACATTCTTGGATACGATGAATACAATGGAAGTTAATCGGGGAACTTTAGCACAAGCAAAAGAAGATGTAGATGCTAATTTCACAACAACACAAAAATTATCACTTAAGGTAAATGCACTCAGTTCAACAATTATTTTTTCATTAGAAACATTGGCTCAACATTGGGTTCTAATTGGATAGCTATAGGATGACGTGAATTATTTGTGAAGGCATGGGGAATCTCTGCAGAGGCAATTAGACCAACAAGAAATAATTCCTGAGACTACTGCTCAGGATAGGGAATTGGGATGTTCTTGCAGGTAGGAGAAAAATAGGTTGAGGATGTTACCAGCTCTAAACATAGCAGTGGAGCCTCCAACTGAAGAAGGAATGAAAAAGAAGAGGTCTAGAATGTCCAACCTCTAATATATATGTGTATTGTTGTTTTGTATGTATTCTAGGTGTTTTCTTTTGTATATATTCATGACACAGATTTATAAATGGAACAAAATGAAATATATATGTATAGAAAAGAAACAAAGATAGATACACTAAAACTTGACTTCTATTAGTAAAGAGAACCTGCCGAAACTGTAAAAATATCGACTGAAACAAACTTGCTCCAATGGTGATAGGGTATCTCTGAGAAGAGATGTGACGACTATGTTTATTCACAAGAATATGAGTACAATGAGGCTCCAAAGGTCTTTTTAGCATAAAACATAAATGAGAAAACCCTAAACATCCAGAAACTTAACCTAGGGAGATGAAAATCCAAAAGGTTTGTGGGCCCCGATGGGGGTAGTTGATACATTATCTTCCTGAGGGTGTTACTTTTGCATAATATATATGTTTGGGGCACTCGATGCACCATTGGAAAGGTGTATCTAAGGAGTATATATTCCGTCTGGACTAGCATTTTCCTCTGGCTACATGTTAGTCATTGTCGATCCCAAAAAGCATTGTTTAGGGCCTCAAAATGGCCCAAGAAGTTTGGGACCCAAAAAACTGTAAAAAATTTCAAATGGAAACTGTTATTTGAGCCAGTGGAATAGGTGGGTGGCCATTGTTATCCACTTGGATCAGTCCTCCCCCCTTAGGAATCAATGGTCTCCATTGCGTTGAGTGCCTCCATCAAATGGGGAAACTTCTGTAGAACTTGGCCCTGGGTGAGCCACTTGCATTGGTGCAGAAGCTTCCATGCTCTGACAACCCGATAAATTTGGATCCTCTGTTGGTGAGTGCCCTTAATATGAGTGTCCCTGATCTGATCAATGGATTCATGTTCCATGCAGTCATGGTTGAACTCTATCGGTGTCAACTGCTCTATGATCTTCGATGTTTCCAATAGTGGTGGAAAGTATGGTTGAAGGAGGTCCACATTAAAAAATGGGCGCAAACCAAGGAAGGGGGGAATACTTAGCTTAAAATCATTGTCACCAATAGTCTTGGTGATGATGTAAGCTCCATATCAAAGTGGACGAAGCTTTCGATGTGGTCTTGTAAGGCACTCTTTATGCTAATGAAACTAGACCTTGTCTCCCACCTGAAACTTGTGCGACACCTAGTGTTGATCATGTCACTCTTTGTAATTAGCATTGGCTTTCTGTAAAATAACATGGAATTGTTGTCGTATGTGCTAAATCCATTCAATAAACTTGGTGGCTTTGTCGTCCTCTAATTGAACATATGATGATTCCTCTTTTGTGGATGCAAGGGGCAACACAAAATCAATGGGACCCAATAGTTGAAATCCCAACCCTACCTGAAAGGGACTTTGGCTAGTCAAGCTATGAAGGGATCTATTGTAGTTGTGTTGAACATAGGGGAGACTCACATTCCATATGCATAGATGTTTGGAGTTGTACATGCACAAGATATTCATGATCATTATGTTGATGACCTGTCTCTGGCCATCAGTTTGAGGGTGGAAGGAGGTGGACTTGGTGATCTTGGTGTCCAACAATGACCAAAGTTTGGACCAGAATGTTCTTAGGAACCTATTGTCCCAATATGATATGATGGTCTATGGTATCTCAAAGTGTACCCACACCCATTCAAAGAAGATATTAACAATGGCCTCTGTTGTGATATTCTTATTGCAGGCTATTGGGATGGCCATCTTAGAAAACTGATCAACCACCACAAAAACACAGTCATTTCCCTACTTGGTGGAAGGAAGGCCCGACATGTAGTCCATTGAGATGGATTCTCATGGCCTGTCGAGAGTAGGTAGAGGGGTGTACATACCTTGCTTCTTAGTGGTTGGTTTGGCAATGGCACGAGTAGTGCAAGACCTGATATAATTGATGATGTCCTAACCTAGTTTCTGTCAATAGAAATGCTTATGTAGTATTGCCATGGTATTTTCCATACAAAAATGTCACGCCATCTGACTGTAGTGAGATTCCAAAATCAACTTCACGCACTCACTTGAAGGAACATAGAGTTGGCCTGTTATCGCACAATCTATACTTTCCCAAAGCTTAGATGCAAGTAGGATTATATTGATGTAACAAGGAAGTAACCCTATCTCTGTCACCCCAATAGGGTACCTATTCTCTTTAGGAGGAGGAAAGTCTCACTCCAAGGGATATGTCCCAAGACATAGTTGGTTGATGAAGGGAAAAAATATACAGTGAAAACCCACCCCTCTCTCTAGGTCATTTAGCAGAAGAAGTCACTTTGGTGAAGTTGAAAGAGACAAGGGAAAATGAAAATGGGTTTGTACATTCCCTTTACCAATGAAACATCAAACATTAGTATCAACAGTTATAATCAATGGCTTCTTAAAAAAATTGTTTGTTGCCTGAACAAGTTACTATACAATGAAAGTGAGATGACAGTAGCAACAACGTATCTTGAAAGGTGCAAGTTATGATGACAAGGAAGAGATACAATAGTATAGCGAACTTGATAATGGTTTGTCACTCACACTTTTCAAGATAAATACAAGTCAATGAATGACTTAAATTGTTGTCCAAACAACATTAATTAATGATGATGACAACAATAAAACCACTTCAGAAAAGTACTATAATAGAGCAATAAGAGACTACTTCAATATCCAATGATTATGGTTTTCTTAGTACAAATGCCCAATGGTTTTATGGATGATTTTAGGGTTGTTAAGGTCTGCAACACTGGTTGTAACAACAATTTTGACAATGATATCACCTTCAGAATTTGCACTCTAAAAAGGAAATTAAACATACACTTTAACACTTAATGATAGTACCTTGCCCTATACAATTTCTGAATTGATTTAAGTGGTCAAACAAGTTTGGATAGGTTGCAAAATGATGGTTATCGCAGTGGTTATAACAACAAAAACTCAGTGGTTAGTATTCCTAGACTAGGTTATCAAGTTAGTTTAGGTTAGTAGGGTATGAGGTAGAGAGATTGAGTTTGAAGTTTGATGATTCTTGTTAAGAAACAAGGGTTGAATACTAGTGCCTTTTATGGGTAAATGGAGTCAATGTGGGGCGCTCCTTCTAAGGATGAAAATTAATGATGATGATGCACAAAAGTCTAAGAGGAAAAAAACATAGGAGAAGTAGTAACTTAAGTCCTCCTAGGATTTTACCTCAAGAGACAAGATGCTAGGGTATAGGCAATTCTAGGCCCTAGCAACTTGCTCTCCTTAGCCTTTTTATGAAGTAAAACTCATGCAACAATAACTAGGTCCAAACCCTTAGAGTGCTAGCAATTTAGGGCTCTAGGGCTTCATTAGTTACTAGACCAATTCAGTGAAATATTGACAAATAGAAAGTAAGAAAGTAACAAGTTAAGTCTCTTACTTCAAGCATTAAATATACCATGCATTTTCATAATCTTGCATGAGAAAATAAAAACATATAATAAACCATTCAATAGATGATAAAATGCATATTTCACTTACTTGCACCAAGAATAATCATGAGAATACCATGAAAGATCACCATAAAACTCCAAAAATTGATCCAAGTTGCAAATACAAGACTTAAACAAGAGTGGAGCCTCACAATTTCAGCCAATAACCCTAATAGGGTGAAAATTTCAGACCTATTGTCTTCAAAGACAAGTCATGATGTAAAAATGAGAGTAATTTATGTTTATTTATACAAAAGTTTGACCTTTAATTAATTTTTAGGTCAAAAACAAGGCCGACTTGGCCAATTTACAAAAAAAAACATTTTTTTACATAAATACAATTAATTTTCATCTAGAGACACTTCCAAGGGTGACGTCATTCCCCTCTACGGTGACAGTGAGCCCCATATGTGAAATGTTGGACTGGAAAAGTAGGGAACTTAGCCTCCAAAAGACTCAAATGATGCCCACATGTGCCACCAGGATAAAAAATGCTTCCAAAAATGAAACCCTAGCTCTAGGTGTCGTCTAGGGCTATGATGGTGACATCCAGGGCCCTCAAGGGCTAAAGTCCATGTGGGAAGAGCAAGGTCCCCTGGGTCTAGGTTTGTCGAGGTGCCTCGAAAGGCAATGTCCTTCCTTCTCCTAATGAAAGTATTAAATTTCTTCTTTCCCCTGGTTGGGGTTTCAACATCCATCTGTGGGATTTAAGCCCCCATGAAGGTCTGAGCTAATCATTCTCTCGTGTGTACATGTCCACCGAACAAGGTATTGCAACAAAAAAAATTATGCCCTACAGGGATTCATAAGTCATAGGGATCATAGCATGTAAATCACAACCAATAATTAAATTACTGAAACATGTTCCTCAAGCCCCCCTTAACCTAGACAAATTCTCAAAGATGTTATCCAATTTGACAATTTAGGTTTTGAGAAGGTCTCAGGGTGTCCTATTGGGCTAACCTCTCTTAAGTTTGGGATGTTTTCCCAAGTGGGGTCTAATCTAGGTCATGTAAGTGTATGAGGTGGCATGGGGTAGTTTTCTAGGCATGGGGTGCATGTAATAATAGGGAAATGTAAAGTCTTACATGTGGGTGTCTTTGTATAGAGTGAGCTACACCTTGTCATAAATGAAATTGTTTCCTATCCCATTCATTTCTTTTTACTCTTAGCTTTATTTATTTTTATCTTTTTCTCTTGTGCTTCAAGGGAATAGTTGAGGGCCACTATCCTGTCTTGATTGCTATAGGTGACAACATTATCCACAAACATTTCATGGAAATGAGAAAGTTGTCTCATGATGAGATCCCCTTTCTCTTGGCTATGCCACCAAGAGCCACTACCCTAGTTTGGTGACCAGATAAATGGTAATGTCATATCGCTACATGCCCATGGTCATAATAGGTCGGCTTGTGATGAGACCCCCTATCCATCAACTAATACCTTGAGTGTTTATATTATCTTATGGGTCCCCTTTTTTTACTGATATTCTTTTAACTTCTTTCTCGGAGATCCCTAGGTGAAGCATCTCGAAGGTTTAAAATTTGTATTTTAACTCTTGCCAACTACTTTTACCCTCTGGGCCTTTAGCCCCTTCTTCCCGCAAGGTAAAGTACAACCCTTCCTAGTGTAGCCAATCCCAATGCCCAAACTAGGATATGAGAGATGAAAGGAATAAAGATGGAAAATGGTAAGTATGGAGGGAACGGGCGATGCACTTTCACATATCCACCCGGTATCAACCTATCCTAAATGGAAATCAACTTACTAGGGAACCCTGTCACCCCTCCAGGTATGAACGAGGCAAAGAGCATAATTTCCAAGAAAACATCATGAAATGAAGAAGGATTCAATATAACATATTCAAGTGCTTCAAAAATCARAGTGATACATACCATGATACCCCGACTTATTACCTCATGGAGCAAGACCCACTGTTACTCTAGGACCAAGCTAGTGGGATGGATATTGTTGTTGGTGATAAGTGGAATGCACTGATAAAAAGAGGGGCCTTCTAGGGCCATGCCCAAGTCATCTGGCTCTCAGAACTCCATGTCTAGGACCTATGGGACTTGAGACATGATGTCCTTAGTTATCCCTAAGCTAGGGGATAACATTTGGCTCCAACTAGGGGACATGTGCTCACCGCAGAGCACATGAGAACCTTGATATCTCTAGTATCACCTGTGCCTGCTAAATATCAACAAAGGATATTAGTAATCCCTAGGGTGGTGATATCACCCCTTGTTCATATATGATATATAAAAAAATAAAAGCATCTCTAGTCTAGCATATGATCATGAGCATACATATATACATAATGAATCAAGACAATATGAAAATTGCAACTACAACTATGATAGAATGATATGCAATGGTATGTACAATGGATGCAAATGCCTACCTACTCCTACTTACCTGCTGGTTGAATGTTAGGTGTAGTCATATAACCAGTGAAACCATCCTAGTAATGCCTCATAATAATTTCCTATGTGATTCATCATAAACCAAAACAATGATAGGTTAAGCACAAAAATAACATGAGTTAGAGCATGTATCATATCATAGGAAATCCTAAAATCTAGCTCATGGAGGTGGGAGGGAGGGACAAAATTATGCCAAGTTACACTTCTAGGAAAGTGCTCAATCCATCTCAGAAAAGGATCGTGAAAAATCGAAGGCTCAAAAGAGTGACTCAAAGAGTCTGAAGGTTGGTTACCTTGGATGCCATCACATTCTAAGGTTTGGGAAGGGACTAGCAAGAACCTAGAGGATGATCAACAACTTCTCAGGGGAAGGTTGGAATACTGAGATAACAAATTTCTTCTTAAGGCATTCAACCTACCCTTCTAAAATAAGGCTTTTCCCTGAAGAAAAATTAAGACAAGGGACATGTTTCCCAACTACACCCTTAGTGACATAGCGAGGTAAAGTAATCGAAGGAGGCTGGAAAACCTTGTCACAAGTACCCTGCTTTTGGAAAGCAATGTCCTCACCCTTATCAAGACCTGATCACAACAGTGGTTGATAATATTCTTCATGGAATAAATCCAATTGCTCAAAGGAATAATCATCAAAATCCTCAAGGTATGACTGAAAATCATCAGGAGAACATAGAACTAGGTCACCCTCGGGTGCTTGGAAAACATCTGCAACTACATCATCTCCTTGTTGCCAAATGTCAAAATTAGTAGTAACCTTGTATGATAGTTTTAAAGGAAAATTTTGGAAATGACCCTCAATGTCATAAATGGGATCCACATCATACCCAATCACATCCCATTTATGTTTCCCAACGTGTATGAACTCATCAATATTATCAAACATGTCATCACCTTTATCATAACATGAAGGGATTAAAACATCCAAGAGCTCCTATAACCATTCTTCACTTTCCAAATCACAAAATAAAGCATCTTCAAAATCTTGGAAAAGGAAATAACTTATCGTATTCACTTCTTGTTGTGCAGGAGCGTCAAAGACTTGGATGACAGTGCTTCATCCTCATGACTTTCCCCTACATCTTTAGCTTCATAATACAAAGGGTCTAACTTGTCCAAGGATTCCCTTTCTTCTTCACCTTTTGAATCATAGAATAAGGTATCGTCAAAAACCTAAAAAGGAAAGTGACTAACCTCATCCTCTTCTTTTTGTGCAAGAGGAATATGATCTTAGATGGCTCCATCAGAGGGAGGAGCACGCATTAATACTTCATCATCATGTTTGATATATTCAGGCTCTTGCTCTTCAACCAGGTCTTCATTATCTTCGTTGGAAGCATGAGTAAATTCTTGATCTTCCTCATGGGATTGAAAACCTTCATTAGGATCCATCTCCTCAACCTCTTGTTGGTCAATGGATTGTTCCCTTATTTCATGGAATTTACTAACAAATATCTCTACGGAAACTAATCTCTCCATATGATTTGGATGGATATAGGGAACATCATAGAAGTTTCAGAAGTGTCCCAGGAGGCTTAAAATGGCTTCAACAGGAAGAAAAGGACAAAAATTCAAAGTTCCCAAAACTGAATTAAAATGTCATGATCACGAAGAGCGCGTCACAATATTTCTAATGATGCAAACGACTCGTCAAACAGAGTTACAGAACGAAAGATATAAGCGGTCAAAGTTTTGGTCAACCCAACCAAGTTAGTAGGGATGAGTCAACATCCATACTGCTGACATCAACATCAATACGGATGATGTCAGCATCCGTAAAAACTATGTGGCAAGTGTAGAGAGTGACATGTGTCATGATGATTTCAACATGCCACATGGCAGCATCATAGACTGCCACGTGTCATTCGAATTTGGGATTTTCAGGGCACCACATGGACAAGTAAAAATGTGCCACGTGGCACCCCCAAGTGTCACCACGTGGCACCACCTATAAGGTGCCACATGTCCAAGATGATGCGGATATGGCGTCATCATGCACAAGTGGGCGAATCAATGGATTCCATGTGGCCCAATAGGGAGGCGCCACGTGGCACCCCCAAAATGCACAATGACACTCCGTGAACGAAAAATTAAAAAATATATATTAAGAGAAATCCGCCAAATATGGTGACAATTCCACTATATATGGAATTTCCGCTATATGTAGCCTCCACCAAAGCCATTCGCCAAAAATAGACAGTGGCCTGCCATTTTAGTGGCAGTTCCACCATATTTAGCACATTCCGCCAATTTAGTGGCCGCCCACCAAATTTAGTTGGGCGCACACCAAAACGGTTATAACCATTCGCCAAAAAGGGGGGGGGGCATGGGATTCGACCCCCGGACCTACGCAAAACCAATGTCTAAACTTAGCCACTCTAACCAACACGCCAACCTCCTCATTTATTACAAAACTGCCCAAGAAATTGTATAAGAAGGGGGCTCTGGTTCAGAGTTTGGGGAAGCAAGTGAATTAAAAACGCACAGAACAAGAGAGAGGTCTGAGCGTGCCCGTACAGATCCATATGGAATGTACGGCCTAGTACGGATTTTGGCATGCAAACCGAGGCAAGGGTGCCTCTTGGGTCCGAAATTGTCCGACTCAGATCGAGGCGTGGAGAAAGTCATTTTTAGGTAAAATGACGCCACAAACACAGTGGTGGTGTTATTTTTATGATATGAGAAAAATTGAAATATTAAATCCATAATGATTCATTTATCGCAGAGGCAGTGGGACGGTAACCGAGGCAAAGGTGTCTCTGAGCTCTGAAAGTGTCTGACTCGGATGGAGATGATTTGATAGTCGTTTTTGGGTAATTCAGTGACGCGAATCCAATGACGATGTCTGTTTTTGCAGCAAAGATTCAGATAAGAAAGCTAAGTTCTGGAGAAGCCAATGTAAGCATGATTTTCATTATGTTGTTTTGTCATTAAATGTTGCAGCATAGCATGCGTGTTACAGTTCTGAAGGAGCATAGAGAAGCTGCAACAAGGTAGCAAGATCAACTTATTCCTTCTATCCATTCTTTTCTTCTCTTCTTTCACATCAAATCAATCGGTTATATGTGGTAGAGAAATTGTGGC
>SNQJ01S0019798.1:264587-311464 GCA_010110895.2 Picea sitchensis
AAGATGAGTACAATGAGGCTCCAAATGCCTTTTCAAAATAAAACATAAATGAGAAAACCCTAAACTTCCAAAACTCTAACCCTGAGAGATGAAACACCAAAAGGTTTGTGGGCCCCAATGGGGGTAGTTGATATGTCAACTTCTCGAGGGTGTAACATTTGCATATGATCTCCGTTTGGGGAACTCGATACATCGTTGGAAACATATCGCCGATGAGTACATATTCCATTTATTTTAGTAGCTGCCTTCACCTAAACATTAGGCGCTGCTAATCCCAAAAAATGTCGTTTAAGGCCTCAAAATGACCCCGTAAGTTTGGGACCCCAAAAAATGTAAAAACTTCCAAAATGGACACTGTTCTTTGAGCCAATGAAATAGGTGGTTAGCCACCATTATCCACTTAGATCATTTCAATACGATATAGAAATAATATAAAGCAATTATGGTCTTATAGTCATAGAATAGACTCATCAATAGTAGCTGGATTATTGGAGCTGGATTTTTTCTATGTATACCAACTCTCTTATGTTGTACTCAACGGTTATGATCACACCCTTTTTAATGAATAAAATTTTCCCGTCCCTACGAAAACATAATAGTAAATGATAAATAGATAGTATATAACGAAAACATAATTGATGAGTGGTGTGCTCCATCTTATGAGTGTACTACTATCTATGCCTTATACTATTTATTTGAATAAAGTATGGGAAAAATGTAATTTATTAAATTTAACGGAATGGTGGGCTAAAATGTATTGGATCATTACAAATGGTGCATCCATATATATATATATATCGATTCCACACGGTGTGTTGTTATGGAGTTTTAAAAAAAAAAACGAAAAAGAACCAAAATAAAGTCAAATTTTAAATTTACACGTCTCTTTTTAGTTGATCTTTTTAGTTGATGAGGTACGGAGAAAAAAATGAAAATTTGGTATTGTTTGAAAATTTTAAAAACAAACAAAATTCAGCATAGAAGCAAAGTAACCAAAAACGGGACAATTCATAAGTGAAAAGTAAACATTAATGCTTGTATAGCTTGAAGTACTAAGAAAAGTTAAAAATGGAATTATAATTTGGTGGTTTGTTTTTTTTCTCAACTCTAATATAATATAATTCTCGTATACACAAATGCACTATGCGTTTATAGATATTTAGTGCACCAATAATATATATATATTTTTTTAATTATTTTTTTAAAACTAATATTTCTATTACAAGTGCATACAATGCAATATCAATGCAATATCAATGAACATGTCTTTGGTGCACACTAATGTGATTACCAAGCCCATCAGTGCTATAACTATTTATTTTAAAAGGGCATCGATAATATTTTTTTAATTATTATTTTGAAATCAATATTTTAATTCAGTGTGTGTTTGTAGATATGTGGAGCATAGATGATATTTTTTAATTATTTTTTGAAATTGACATTTTATTAAAAATCTATGCAACCTATCATTATGAGTGTTTGTTGTGCACACTAGTACTATGATTAAGTTAGCGCATTGGTGCTAAAACGGCATAGTTAGAATCGACAATGGTAATATTTTTTTAATTATTGTTTAAAATTGTCAGTTCAATTCAAAAAATTTAAAACTAATTTGATGTGCAATATATCATAAAACTTAATTATTGTTTAAAATTGTCAGTTCAATTCAAAAAATTTAAAACTAATTTGATGTACAATATATCATAAAACACAAGTACATTAGTACGTGGGAGCACTAATAATATTTGTTTTTTATTTTATATTTTATTACACATGCATGCAACCTAATGTTCTCATAAGTTAGTGCATCAATGGGATATTCGTGTAGATATGTGGTGCACTAATAATATTTTTTTAATTAAAAAATTAAATCTAATTAGTGTTATATATCACAATGCATTGGTGTGTAGAGGTTAAATATGTATTTAATATAGTTGAATATAGTTTTTTTTCATTATTTCAAATTAATATTTTATTACAAATTAGCACAACTTAAGTTTGGTGATTGTGTTTGGGAACACATCAATGTGATTATTATGTTAGTGTATTGGTGTGTATATGATTAAATATTGTCAAATATAAACATGACACATAATCATCTTTGACTTTTATATGTCCAAATAAACTACTATCATTGACTCAATTTTTTCAAATTCTATTACTACAAGAAAAATATCACTAATGAAAGTTTTTGCAGTACCACTTCTCCCTTCTCTATTTATAACGAAGGATTTTATAGAAAGATAGTCATAAACTTTAGTGGATTTTTTTTATTTGGTGCACTTCAACTATATTTGTTGCATTAACATTCTAACATAACAATCACACCAATACACTAACATAATAATCACATTGATGTATTCCCAAACACAATCACCAAACTTAAGTTGTGCTAATTTATAATAAAATACTAATTTGAAATAATGAAAAAAACTATATTCAACTATATTAAAAATAATTAAAAAAGAAATATTATTGGTGCACCAAATATCTATAAATGCATGGTGCATTTGTGTATAGGAGCATTATATTATATTAGGGTTAAAAAAAGTCACCAAATTATATTTTCATTTGTAACTTTTTTTTAGTGTTTCAAGTTATACGAGCATTAATGTTCACTTTCACTTATGATTGTCCTGTTTTTGGTTTCTTTGCTTCTATGCTGAATTTTGTTTGTTTTTAAATTTTTAAACAATATTAAATTTTCATTTTTTCTTAAAAAACCATACCTCATCAACTAAAAAGAGACCGTGTAAATTGTTTGTTATGTATTAATTTACTTTTTTTTTGTAATTTGAAATTTAAAATTTTACTTTATTTTGGTTCTTTTCATTTTTTTTTTTTTCAGAAAATTCCATAACAACACAACCCATGGAATCGATATATATATATATGAATGCACCATTTGTAATGATCCAATACATTTTAGCACACCATTCCGTTAAATTTAATAAAATACATTTTTCCCATACTTTATTCAAATAAATAGTATAAGGCATAGATAGTAGTACACTCATAAGATGGAGCACACCACTCATCAATTATGAGCACGAGTAGGCTCATAGATATTACAACGTACCATTCATACATAGTGTGTTGTTTTAAAATAGTTTTACACATGGTTTTTGAAAGAAAAAAAATAGTTTAATGTTTAATTAATATTACAAATGAAAATTTAATATATAAATTTTATTTTATACATATATGTGAAAATTTAATATATAAATTTTATTTTATACATATATGTGGTTAATGAATTTGTATGTGAATTAGGGACAATCATGATGATAATAGTTGACACTATATCTTTGTACATGAGTGGGTGGTCCGAGAGAAGGAGAAGGATATGTACCATCATCCTATTACAAATGACACTCATCTAATTTTGAAGGATGTTGTATTGTTCAAGTTTTATGAGGAGGATATCTTCCTTAAGGGGAACTAACACTTATTAATGCACTTAATTCATAAGGAGCACACCACTCATCAATTATGAGCACGAGTAGGCTCATAGATATTACAACGTACCATTCATACATAGTGTGTTGTTTTAAAATAGTTTTACACATGGTTATTTTAAAAATAGTTTAATGTTTAATTAATATTACAAAATGAAAAATTTAATATATAATTTTATTTTATATATATGTGAAAATTTAATATATAAATTTATTTTATACATATATGTGGTTAATGAATTTGTATGTGAATTAGGGACAATCATGATGATAATAGTTGACACTATATCTTTGTACATGAGTGGGTGGTCCGAGAGAAGGAGAAGGATATGTACCATCATCCTATTACAAATGACACTCATCTAATTTTGAAGGATGTTGTATTGTTCAAGTTTTATGAGGAGGATATCTTCCTTAAGGGGAACTAACACTTATTAATGCACTTAATTCATAACTGGGATCATGGCAGATGGGATTTCTAGGTTAGTCTTGATTTTTGGTACCAACCAATAAAGGAGGATTTTTACTTCATCATTGGGTTGTTTAGGAAGGGGCTTGATTTTTATTTCTTTCCCTCACCAAAATTTGTATTTTGGGAAAGAGTGCTACCCACATATGTGTGTAGAGACGGTCGACATATGCATCACTCAACCCTAATGAGTTCTAGGTTGCTGAGAGTCGGGTTGAGTTTACATTTCATTTCAACGTGAGGAGATTAAGTAAGTCAGGTTCCCTTATGGTCATGACACTAACGCACTATACCAATGATGGATAGAATATTAGTTTCCTTCTGATGCACTATGTAGACAATTTATTTTGTAGGCCTAAATTGATCAGGTGGTCCACCATTATTTTGTAAGAGTTTTGTATTGCTAGATCATTGTTGTAGCATGTTTGAGGGGAGACATGTCTTCCCCTTTTCTTTAGAGATATTTACTTTATTTTGAGAGGCTTCTGGTGACTTGACCAACATTCAAATGTCTCCCTTCTAGGTTGATTAATGATATGTGTATGTGCATGTGGAGGTATATGTTTCAAAATAGAGTCCAACTGGAGTACCCATGTAGGTCGATCATTTTAGATTTTTTGGATTTGTTAGCTAGTGAGGATGATCCCATCCTCGATCTTGTACATTATTCATATTTATGGATGGACTAGTGAGAATATAAAGAATCCTATTTGGTGAAGATGAGACACTAGATGCGATATTTAATATTATCATTATCTTTTGATCAATCTAGCTGGATATCTTTTTGTCTTATTTAATACACATATAATCAATTGTAAGATGTTGTTTAAATTGTCTAGAATTATTATTATCTACTATGTTAAAGATTTTGGCTCATATGTTGGTGAGGATCCTCCCTAACATGATAAGGATATGGTAGGGGTGGAGAAAATATCTCATGCCCAAAGGCACCAGGTAGGTTGGATTGTACATTGCATTGTCAAGTGACGTATCATATATGTACATTGATGGCTTGGCAAGGAGTGGTGCTAGTACAACCTTGAGAGATTGTGTGGGACCTTGATATTTCACATATATATTCAAAACTTCCCCACAATATGACATTATTTATACATTATGTTGCTAGTTCCCTAAAACTACTCAAGAGGTTAAGGGCACATTCAACATCTCCTCTTGCAGACATACCATAATCTCCTCACCCTTCTCCCACCTATAACATCTTCCCTCTGTGGGATGTCAAACCATATCCTCCTCCACATCCTTTTCCACCTTCAACATCTCCTTCTCTAATAGGCTAACCAAAATTTCCTCTCTTTCCTCCTTATCCACCTTTGACATCTCTTCCTCCAACAATTTAAACATTGTTTTCATCCCCTCCTCATCCTCCACTTGCACCACCAACCACACCATCGAATGATACAACTACTACACTTGCTATTGATGCTATAGAAACTATGGTCACATCGGGTGATCTACTTCCTAGTAGAGAGCCATGTGAGACTTTAGTTTCTACATTATTATCTAGTAGAGGTATTGATCATGCCTCTAATTCTATTGGAAAGGTATTGATCATGCCTTTAGCTTTGGTGGTAGATGAATTGATTGCTCTATCTCTAGTGGTGGACCTAGATAGTAGTAGTTGAAGTGTACATTGATTCCCATGACATATATTTGATATAAGGCATTGATTTTCATATTATCATTCATATACATTATGCTTTTTCAAATCATGTTGATTTTAATGTTGTTTTATTTATAAAATGCATTATGTGTACATTAATGACATCCTGCTTTAAATTAAATTTGGTACGCCAAATAATAAGCCAACTTTAGTTATAAGAAACCATTTAATTTGAATTGTGATTGAAAAAACTTATATTTAATTACTACCATATAATGCTTAACTCTTTTCAAGGTGATTTTTTATTGTCTAGAAAGATACAATATGTTTATTGAACATGTTTACAAATTTGATTAAATGTTTCAATGAATAATTGCACAATTTGATTATTTTAAATATATATTTTTATTAAATTATATTTTTTTAAATTTATTGTTAAATATTTTTTCTAAACTTACTATTAATTTTGAAAAAATTCAAATTATAATAATTAAATTATCAAGATAATTATCCTCCACTTTATGTAGTGAGAACATCTTGTATAGTCAAATACCCAATATGAAATTAATTTTAAATCGCATTGATTCATTTTTTAAAACAAAATTGTTTGACTAAATATTCTCCCATGTTAATATTTGGTAACATTAATCTCACAAATAGTGATAACATCTCACATATTAAATAATGAAAACAATTCTAAATCAAATTTAAAACGAGTCGCATGACAATCAGTCCTATTCATATTACTCCAAGAAAATCCTTAGGGCTGTGTTCAAGAATGCTTGGTGACTTAAGAAATTGATAAGCAAAGTATGTGGACCAATGGGATAACTCAAGGTCTTAATGAGAAGAACAACTTATCATGCACCCAAATGAGCCAGTTCTTTTAGAAACCAATAATAAGATACAATAATTAAAATGGGATATGAAGAACACTAATCTACATAACCAAGTACATTAACATGCAATGTCATGAGGTAGAGATCATTCAATTCAAAATTCTATGAGCTAAATAAGATGGCGCTCTTAATAGTCAAGCTAAATTGGACCGTCAAATTATAGAGTAAATGTAACACATGAGTACCACACAATGGTAAAGAAGACTACCACCCTATAATTGCATAAGAGTATAGTACAGTAGCCAAATGTATCAAAAAATGAACCCCTTAGTGCTCCAAATGCCTTTCTGCTTTATAGTCTTACAAGATGAAATCTGATCCTGAAAGTATTGACTGATTTATGAAAAATAGTCAACCAAAACGTGATATGTATGGTATATCCTATAAAAATGGATCGAATGGAAACGTCGTACCAGGAAAGGTCCCATTTAATGATTTCTAAAAATATAAGATTGTTGATGAAGTGCAGTTATAGCCTCCCAAGGCTGTTTGATAAAGATAAAATTCGAATTGGATGATGTGTCATTTGATCCCTATCATTTTGTCCTTGAAAATCACCAAATCTAGCCAAAAATTCCCTTTTGACTTTCATTCCAGAATAATCTTCGTGATTTTGATTTGATAATTCATAAACTGTACCATTGAAGAAGATTTCCCAAACCATTCAAACCCAAAAATCCTAACTTGGGAAAAAATTCTATTCTCGCCATGATAGGTTTTCACCCCAAATGAATCTGTGTCTCGAAGCCTTTGAATGGGTAGGCAGACAAACCTAATTTTACCCGGTAATTCAGTTCCTAACAGGAAAGGTGGTTTCACCACTAACTAGTTATATTCTCCTCAGCCTTTATACCGGTGAAAGCGATATTTTTCTAAAACCAAATTACCATGGAGAGTCCGCTTTTAGCTGCCAAGTAGTCGAACGTATTAATCTACAACCTAAGCTTTCCAATGGTGCTTTCTAATCTGCATTTGGAGCCCGAGAATCTAGTCAAATATTCCTTTAAAGATTATGCATCATTCTTTCAAAAACGCTGATAATTTTATCTCTAACACTTGCCAACAATGAACTAAGCAGTTATTCGACATTCTTAGAAATTAAACGATATAATTTAATTAAATGGCTTCATCACATAACATGCATGTGATTGGCCTAGTTCAATTGAAAAAAAGAGGACTTACACTTTATGCTATTCTTTAAAATAAATGGGAATATATTTAAACGGAGATGTCTCTTGAGATATGTAACAAAATCCAATTGAAACAAGGAACTTAGTCTCTTTGTATTAAAATGTCTTTAATAATTGTGGTCGTCTTAAGTATACATTCTGAGAGAAAATCTATTTCCACATGAGCATCTCTTCATCATTTCTACAATAAGACTTTAAAAAATGATCCAATAGAATTATAGATAAATAAAATTTGTTATTTCTAATATCTCAAACAAATGACAGTATAAAGTGGATTTAAAACAAAGGTTGAAGTAGTAGCGACGTTCTAAATATTAGTTACAAATACTACATTAGGGACACGATATGTTAAGTCCAAGTATGTCCTAGTTACATGTGTGGTAAAAATAAGACATTTTAAGATATTATTAAAACTCAGAAAATGTTTATAAATTTACCAAATTGACATATGGAATAAATGTACATACAACTATGTTAACTAAAATCAATTGCAGTATGCCATTAAGTGTTACTCGGCAACAAACAAATGAAACATTAACTGAACTACTTAGGGCCATGATATTTGCAACTCTAATTCAACAATCATTTCCTACAAGAGGGAGTAAAGTACCTAAATCAAGTAACATCAAGGAAAATAACATCATAATACCTCAAGATCATATGCGATTGAAAATAATATGGTTCAAAATAAGACTAAGATCCGAGATGTCCAAAATACAACACGATTGTTTAGTCTCACTTCGCATAAGGAAAGTACGTAAATATGTACACTTATTCACTTATAATTTTTACCCTACTGCCATGTAAAGATGTAAATGAAACAGAAAGTCTAGAAATCTGATGATCAAGACCTTATATATGAACAAAACAAGTTTATGGAATCAATAATTAAATCCTAATGCTTGACATTGTCAAAGGCAATTTAAACTTCAAACTAACCCAAATATAATTATCTCAGTGTATGCATCTACATAGAATTTTATAAAGATGCAGAATTTTATAAGTGATATGCTTTGGGTGTTTCAAATTCAAATCCCCAGACATATTGATTGATTGGTGTGTGTCAAAAGTAAAAGGCATGGATTGATCATCTGGATGGATTGAAAATGCCAAACCTACACGAGTTGTCCCACTGTCTTGCAATCTTATGTATTACATTTCTTCATGAAACACAAAGATTCATTGGTGTAATTATTTGAGATGTGGGGATTTTGAGATTTTATTTTTTTAAACAGAATAAACCTTGAGACGCCATGTCAAATTTATTTGAATTGGTAGATGTAACGCGGATGGAAGAAGAAGTAACTTATAAATTAATAAACCTCGCTAATTTTTTTCCTGTGGTTTATATATTGGTGTGAGTTTCAAACCCACTTGCACGTTATTTCATTGGGCTATATATTAAACGGACGGGATCATAAACCAATATTGCTACCCTCATGGCAAGGCATGGACCAATATTGAGTTCTGGCACAATGACTGAAAGGAATTTGAAATAAACTATATTGAATGTGAATAAGACAACAAATAAATAATCAAGAGACATTTTATGAATTCATTGAAGCTGAACGGGAGGAATAAAACAAACCATACCTTAAAGAAAATTCAACCACGCCATTGCATTGAGTTCAACATGATGTTAATTGAGAGAACGAAAGGCCTAATGCATCTTTTGACAAAGGTGAGAGGTGCCAATAAGCAACAAATCATATTCGAACCACATTAAAAAATGTGTTTAAAGTTTTTTGGAAGGAAATTTTGTATGAATTTAAAAAACGTTCCATGTTTGAGTGGACTCGTCATCACTAATTATTATTATGGGGAACTACTCATATCATTTTATTTCCAGAAAATTCAAACACATTATGATGAATTGTGAAAATCTACATTCACAAATTCGTAAAATTAAACCATTAAATTGAATTCAAGAAAAATAACATTAAAAAATCATATAAGGTGTAATGCATTTGACAATATGGTGGTCATGTGTTGATCCACTACCTCTTTAGTATATTGAATTTTCTAGATGCAGATCTATTATTTATGGGAAAAACCAAAGAATTTGCTAGATGCAGATCTATTATTTATGAAAAATTCCCAGATTTCTTTATTAAATACTTTCCATGAACCTACCTTCTAAACTGACAAAATTTTTAACTGTTTTTCACAAAAATGTCTTGTAATAATAGGCTAAGTTGGTTAATGGAATATATTGTACCTAAAAGGGGGATGGATAATGTATCCTCCTTTTAGCCAGCAGATGTTTTCAATTGTTCCACAAAATGGTACAATATATTGCTCATGTAAGTTTTTATTTTTAAATCTTTAACAATTCCAAGAGGGTTGGTCTTATCCGTTTGTTGTATAATTTTAAATGTTGCGCGCTTTTTCACCCCATTTGCTTTTATAAAAATGTGTATCTACAATTTCCTACTTATGATAAAACCCACATGATTCTACAAATATTTTAATTTTATACAAACAAGAACATAACTATTATTTAACGACAACCTTTAAGGAAAACCAATCAATTACCTTAATTCCTCGTTCAATGTCTCTGTTCTCTCCTGAGAGTTCCTGGAGCGACTTGCCCTTCGTTTCAGGCACCCAAAAAGTAAAAAGGAAGCCTAATGTGTTGAATGTACCTGGTAGAAGGAGAGATTTCTTAATCTAAGACACTGAATGGTAACCTTTACTCTGAATAACAGCTGAATTTAGATCTTGCGATGCATACAAAAAACCAAAGGCCCCGATGATGGCTCCAACTTTCCCAACTATTGCAGATAACCCGTGACAGGTCGAACGCAGCCTCGTCGGAAATATCTCGGTCGAGACAATGAAAGTGGTGTTGTTGGGACTAAAATGGGAGAAGAAGGTGGTTGTATGGAACATATGTGGAAAACATGAAGTAGCTAAGCAACTTCCTATATCTTCCAAACAATTAATGCACCAGATAGAGCCATCTTCCAAAGAATCAATGCATCGGATTGAGCCATTGCCAAACAATGAACAATAATAATATCATTATTGCTATACGCATAACGCCCACGTTGTTGCATAGAAAACACCCTCCATTCAAAAACAACATTAAAACCATACCCATGCGCCATCTCATTAATTGTTTTAAGACCCTTTAATGCATTAACCTACAAGCAACATATTAAATTTCTTTGTTTGCCTATCCTCAAGTGCTCCCAAGTCAATAATGACTATTTGATTCCATAATGGAACCGCTTGAAATCTAATCGAAAAGGTATACACCCACTGAGGACCCAATTGAAGACCACCGTTGGATTGCAGCCATTCATCATCAATCTACTAGAGGGACAAGGTATAACTGTGATTGTTGATCATATCATATCATGATCAATGATCCACAACGTTTGTATGACGTGGAGATACTGTGCATCTAACATAAAGATCAAGCGTTGTTTATTTCTATTTATGTTTATTTATTAGTTTAAATATTTCATTTAAATTTTATTTAATATTAGTACATGTTCGGCTCGTAGGATCCAGGTCTCTAGACCTAGGATCTTGTGTCCCGTTCTCGCCAAAGGTATGCCGGAGTCGCCACCATCATATCTAGAATGTGTCGTAAGGGCTACCACAGTTGATAACTTATTTAACTCTCTTTATTAAACCGGCTCAGTGCACCCAAGTATTAACCTGTCTGCTGTGTTGATTCATGAGTTAAAATGTATAATTTGCACCAAAGCATTTATCAGAATAAGGTTGTCTCGATGTATTTTGAGAGAGTCGTCGCCGTCATATCTACAATGTAGAAGTTGTGCGCCATTTGTACGATGAAGAAGTGGCACCGCCCTTTCTACAATAAGACCCTTAAAAATGATCCAATCATATTAGAGATAAAATAAATTTAAATGTCTAAACAAAATAATAAAATTCAAAAAGTAAAGTTTAACTATAACAACTTGTTAAATTTTTGTTAGTCAACTCCAAACTAATACATAGTCAATGAAAACTCATTGCTATAGTCCCGCTTTGGCAAGGACTAATAATTTCTAAAATCAATGTATTATTTAAATATTCTATTTAAATCATAAAGCAAACAATTTAAATTATATATTGAATATAAAATGAGATAAATAAGACCCTAATTTAACACACTTTGATGATAATAGTTGTTAATATTAATGCTGCAAATATTGATAACATTTTGCATATTAAATCTTGAAAACAATTTTAAATAAGACTTGATTATTTTTTGAATCAGTTTGTTTCATTAAATATTATATTAAATAATGAAAATAATTGTAAATTATTATATTAAATAATAAATAAATAAAAATACCTTCAACTAAATTGACCATGATGATAATAATTGTTAATAATAATCTTACAAAAAGAGACAATAGATCTTAATTGTGCCGATCTTGCTTGTAGCTACAACAAGCTCCCCCGCCTTCAATGTGTCTTATATCAGCGGGTGCTCTACACATAGATACATCCGCATCAAATGGAATTTCTCTGACATTCATCCCAACGCATCGATATGCCATCAAAATCGAGAAAAGCTCAAACAAAAAGATTAACGACAATTTTGGGCTTCCTCGGGAACCCCTACAACAAAAGCCGAAAGTGCGGCCCCAACCTTCTGAATAAAGGAGAGAGCAAAGATGGACAATATCGACAACCCACCCAAGCCGCAAGCAAAGAAGGACACCGAAAGACAAAGAAATATACCAGAAAGTGGTGCATTTTATAAGAGTTCTTGGTATAACACTGCCGACCGGCCGCTTCAAAGTGCATCACTGGTGGTCGGGTTAAGGAAAGCCTCAATCGGGATGCGTGTCTCCACTTTGAGCCGAACCAGAAAGGGGCGAAGGGATCATCGACATCTAAACCCAAGCACCGTTGCAACCTCCAAGCTCTATCCTGGTGAATCAGACGAGCCAAAAGAAGGACAACACCTCTTCCATTCACATATGTGGGTAAAGGCACCCCAATCGCACTTCATCATTGATAGTGGTAGCCATAAGCACCTCATATCAACGGAGGTCATCACGATCGGCTCCCCCACAACAACATCGCACCCATAACCCTACATTCATCGATGGTCTTGGCGGAAGCTTATCTCCGGCTAGCCAACGTTCTAATTTCTATCTACATCAAGCCCTTCAAAGACAAGGTATTGTGCGGATGTTTCTCCTCTTGAATTTTGTGATGTTCTTTTACAACCTTATTTATGGAAATGCTGATGTTGTATATGAGTCTAGCCCCCATAGCAGCATATTACTTTGAATGTGAAATTGTACAGAATACCCAGGCTTAGTCCCACTTAGTGCTATTTCATTGATCTTTGCTAAGTACCGTAAGAAGGTCATCCTTAGATGGGGAAAGTTTTTCTTCTTCGCGGATTCGCTTCCTCGTAATGAGAGGTTCACGCCCACATCCGTATCTCTGTGGCCAACCTTCCACATAATGTAAGTAGTAGATAAGGTCACGCGAAGAATACTTTATATCTTCCTCACCCAACGGGCACCAGACTACCAAACAAGCACCCCATCGACCGAATTCTATAACTAACGCCCAATGGGCTACTTCATCGTCAGCTTCAAGTGAGAATGAGACCGCCATGATCCAAGAATTGCTCCACAATGGACACATCCACCGTAGCTCATCACCTTGTGGATCCCAACTGTTGGTACGTAAGAAAGATGGAACTCGGCGACTTTGCATTGATTATCGGCCACTGAAAATCATAGTTCGAAACCGTTACTCGATTCCTCGAATCGACGACCTCCTTGATCAACCTAAGGGGGCCAAATACTTCGCAGATTGATCTCAAGTTCATACCACCATGTCCCGATAGAACAAATAGATGTGAAGGGAAGTCCTACCAAGTCGCAGGAAGTCTTTTGAATGGTTGGTCATGCCTTTGGTTTGACAAATGCTCCGCCCACTTTCATGAGGATGATGGATGATATCCCATGACCATTCACCAATAATTTTGTAGTGGTGTATCTTGATGACATTCTCTTTTACAACAAGACTTGGGCCGAAAGCACTCAATATATTATCTTTAGGGTTTCCAACCTACAGAAAGCACAGCTTTACCAACTTAAATGATCCTTCATCATGGATGTGGTCCATTACCTAGGCTACATCATTGATCAACATATGCATGTGGATCCAGCCAAGATCCATAATATCCTTTGACTGGCCAGCCCTAACCATACCATCGAGTTTCCTGGAAATTGGGTCTTGCCAATTTCACCGCTAGGTTTGTGTTGATTCTCCCATATTGCATGGGTCTCCAGCCAAACAACTGGGTGGTGTAGGCGGCAAAATTTGTGGGGCTGGTCCCAACAAAAGTGTTTGATGATTTAGCAACGCTGTTCTCAACCCCGACTTTCTAATACCACCGCAACAACCCTTTTGAGATTTCAGACCGATGCTTCGCACTATGTTGTGTTTCACGCAACACCACTACTCCCGTGGCCTATCATAGTGTGAAACTATCATATGCCATCCTCAGAAAAATTCTACTTATGACAAAGAAATGTACCTCATTGCGCAATCCTCGCCGCCTTGGAGACATTAAGACTTTGGGAGGGAGACAAATATCCATACCGATCATGTTTCACTATAGTTCATGCAAACATATGGAAAATTATAGAATGACCGCCATCAAAAGTGGTCCACATACTTGCAAATAATTCCACCTCAACATCAAGTATAAAACAGAAGCACCAACCGCATCATTGATTGCCTTAACACCACTCAGTCGCTACACTTCACCACAAGCATAGGACTCCCCTCAAGGGCCATGAGCCCTATGGATGGCCTCGACTCTATGATATATACCGTGACTTCGCCACCACCTACCAAATGCGTTGGGTGCAAATGCAGCTGTTGATAATTTCCATCTTCGGGGTGCTGGCTATTAAAGTTGTTCCGGGCTATATATGTGTTCCCTCAAGTGAGTGAGAGAAGATCATCTGGGAAGCCCAATTACAACGGGTGGTAGGACACTTCGGCAAAGAAAAGATAGTGTAAGTGTTGCAAAAATTTTACCGGCCAAACTTCCATGTGAGGTCGCTAGGCATCAAGTCTCTGTAATCGGTCGCTACGGTATTGCCAAACTCAACCACTAAGTAGGGCTAGGGCTCTACCCCTCTTCCTACTCCTGGCATACCATGGGAATCCATCTCAATGGACTACATGTCGGGCCTCCCATCCACCAAGCAAGGAAATGACTATGTTTTTGTGGTTGTCGATCGCTTCTAAGATGATGATTATGGTTGTTTCTTGCAAGAAGAGCATCACAAGAGAAGCCACCGCTAAGATCTTCTTTTGAACGAGTCTCCGTACATTTTGGAATCCCACAAACCATTTGTCTTCATATTGGGACAAATGGATTTCTCAACATATTCTGGTCGATCCTCTAGTCACAAGTAGACACCAAGCTCACCAAATCCATGACCTTCCACCCCAAATGTGATGTATTAAACCGAGGTCAGAATCATCGATTGTGCATATCCTATGCATGTATAATTACAAGCACCCCTACTCATGGGATGAGAGTCTTCCATAAGTCCAACACAACTACAACCAAGCTCTCCAGATAGCTCAACTGGCCACAAACCATTTTTGGTGGGGTTGGGATTCCAAACCATTGTCCCATAGATGTTGCACTTCCCCTTGTGGTCACCTTCACCGACTCATCCCCTACAACTCGGGGCCGACAAAGCCACCCGTTCATTGAGCGGATCCAACACAACCACCAACAAGTCTTTTAGGATATCCTGTATAAGTCCAATGACAAATACAAGCCCATGATCAACATCTAAGTTCCACATATGTTTCGTGTATTTACAAGTTTGTTGTATTTTGGTGAAAGAACGCCTTGCGTGACCTCACTGAAGTTTCTTCACTAATCTGCTATGTTACCGTACACCATAACTAAGGCTGTGGGGGATAATGATTGTGTGCTCAACATTCCTCCTTTCTTTGGCTTGCACCTAGTGTTCAACGGACCCTTCACCTTTATTTCCCACCACATTATTGGACACCTCGACGTAGCGTAACAATTGACACCAATAGAGCTCAACTCGGACCGTGACATTAACCGGCATCCAAAGGATCAGATTTTGGTAATACAGATCAAGGGAACTCACAACAAAGGATCCAACTTTATCGAATAGTTGCTGTGGGTACCGTGACCAAGGCAAGTGGCTCACCCAAAATAAATTCAACAAATTTCTTATCCTATTGGGAACTCAATGCAACTGAGACCATTTCTTCCTAAGGATGGAGGATTGATCTAGGGTGGATATCAGTGGTAAACCCACCTTTCCAAATCGGGCTCAAAACAACTTTCTAGCAATTTTGATAATTTCACTATTTTGCGCTTTTCTAGTCCCCGAACTGAGCCGCTTTGAGGCCCTAAACGACATTTTTGGGATAATGGGTAGAAATATGGAACTTCCTTTGAAATTACCCCCAAAATTAATCTCCTCAACTATATCTTTCCAATGGGCTATCATAATGCCTAAAACTAAGATCATATGTAAAAGTTACTCCCTCAGGAAGTTGATAAAATCGAATTTCACCCAAACGGGCCCACATGACTTCTCTTTGGCTTCATCCTCTAGGGTTAGGTTTTTAGATTTAGGGTTTGAAATTGCCATTGTAAAATGTATCAGAGCCTCATCAGACCATCCCTCTTGGTAAATGAGCATAGCCTAAGACATCTCTTCTCGTAGATAAGCCACCACCATTCCAAATGTCTTGTTTTCTCGTTGCATTTTACGCTTCAAATTTTATTTCCATTGAATAGAAAAGTCCACTCCCATCAGACTGCTATTTTGTGTTATATCCGTAATAATCTGTGTTCATTTCAGTTTTCTCATAAAATCCAGATCATTCACACTATGAACAATTGACCCTAAGGCACCATGAAATATCCCCAAGACCATGCCGCAAGAGAAACCTTCCCAAGATCATCACTAAAAAATGAAACCTTTAGAGAATGATTTTGAAGGCTCACTCAGTATACCGCATGCCCAATCTAGTCTGGGAGAATATTCCCGGGCATTTTTCCAACCTAAAACCATTGACACCTAAAAACCATGTAATGTCAAAACCTCTCATCCTGCAAACTGGTTGAATGAACTCCCTACACATAACCTATGGTTCCCTACCAATCAATGAAATCCCATACTGCAAAGCTGCTCATGAAAATACATTTCTTCAACTTGAATATTGATGAAAAATGACGAGAATGCTCCTGTACATGTATCACCCAGAATAACCTCTCACACTTATAACATCCCTATAGAATAGAAGAAGTAGAGGGGATTTTAGATAAGAAAAGGATAGATTTAGGTCAAATTAATTAGTATTGTATCATGACTATTAATTGCTTTGGATTGTGAGGTACAGAAAGACTAACGAAGCAAGAATCCAATAAAGAAGATGTCGATCATCACACTCATGATTTAAACAAACGACAACCACATCCATGTTCACACAAATCATACAGGATATGAGTATTTAATGGAATATGGAAGATGAGAGGGCATAGGTAAAATGAAAATCACCAGCTCATGTGAGATCATATAGACCTTAGTGGATTAATGATGATGATGCATGTTCTAAATGGGAAGAGTCAAGTAGGACAATGTTACCAACATCATTACCTCATCGTCCTACATCAACACAGACCAATTGATAAGTTATAAGAGGAATCAAGGAACATGGAAAACACCGTTGTTTATAAAAGAGATGGGTAAAGTGTGAGCTATATTAGCTGCGACAATAATGATAATACACTCCTTCATATCGTTATTTTTTCCAGGAGGAACTGCCAGTTTTCAATAGAATCGAACCAATTAGGAACTTCACTTGTTTTTTGCAAGAAACAAAGTATTGCTCACTAGAGAAAGAACGACATAGATTGGGATATGGCAGTAATACATAGTTCGAGCTAATGTCCATCCAAATAAAAATGAGCATCCAAGTTGGAACCTTACTTTAGGAAAGAAATCAACATTCACAGTTTGACAACTATTCGTGTTTCCAAAAGGGTCAGGCTAGGGAGAAGGATTTCATCTTCTTCTCGGTCAATTGGTTCCCCTGAACCCTCGTCGCTAGTCCACGGTCAATGAATATGTTCACATGTAGTTTTCCATCATCTAGACTAAATTTTCAGGGGGAAATCCCTTCACCACCAAATATTTAGAGTTTGCCACCTTCCCAAGGAGCACCATAGTAGGAATGAATATGATGTAATGATTTATTTTTGGTCCAAAAAATCCAAATGTAATGAGAATAGGAAGAGTAGGGAATTTCTAATCGAACAGTCATGTAATTAGGAAGTCCAACAATCCACCCTTAGTTATATATGAAATACAATGTAAAAAAGAAAGGAAGGGGGCTAGAAAGCCAAAATTGGGTATTGTATAATTCTTTATCAGACTCATAGGTGGATTGGAACTCTCTCCATTGCATTCCTGAAAATGAATTATTTCTTAAAAGGAGAATAATAACAAGCACCTTCATGGTTCATTTATCCAAGAGTGCATTGTTGTTGATTATTTTCTACAAATGTTTCGGTTTTTCATTCTTTTCAATTAGTGCTATGTAGGAAAATTGTGTTAGGTTTTGTGAAACTTCTTGATGTTTTGATCTCACGACTGAGATCATCCTCAGGAGTTTCTTAAGTTCACTAATTAACAACTTTATCTTTTATCTATAAATAATAGTGCTCCAAGTTTTGTGATTTTTGCAACTGACTTATGTATATGGATCATCATTATTGTTTTTGAGATTGTGAAAAATGAGTTTCCAAGCTTCGCTAAATTTTAATCCCTCATTTTTGTTTAGGTTATTTCTATTTATTTCAATTTCTAAAGTCTCTCTTATTTTTCTTTTTCCATAATGATCCATTTTGGCGATGAACTTTGTGTTCTCAGTGCATATGTGGTGTCCCAAGTCTTCATAGTGTTCTTCCAAAGCGATCTTTTCGATTCATTTATGTATAATGTCAACAAAATGTTCTTTAAGCCTCACTTGAAAGGATCTTCCTATCTCTCCAATATATTGTTTTCCGCATGAGAAATGGATGGAATATACTCCACTTTGTAGTCTTGGGTTTATGGCATCCTTTGCATGGTCCAACATCTTTCTTAGTGTGATGGGAGGAGAGAATAATACTTTGATGTTACCCTTTTTTAGATTTTTCACAATTTTCTCTGTGGCCCCTTTAATATATGGAAGGTTTATATTTCTTCCTCCCTCCTTATCACCATTTCTACTATTATGAGGTCCTCTTCTTGCCTTTAAAATTGCCATGTTAAATTGTTTTTCATGATAACCATTTATTTTGAATACATTTTCCAGGTGTTTCAGTTCTTGCTTAGTGTGCTCGACATCAAATATTCTAATTTCTCGAGTTATTAATGTGTTGATAACCCCAAATTTTTGTGTAGGGTGGTGGTGCGAGTTTGCATGCAGATATTGGTATGTGTGGGTTTTCTTTCGATAGAACTAATGTGATAGTGCACCATTGTTTTTCTTGGATATGAGGACATGTAGAAAGGGTATGCTATTATTTTCCTCTAACTCTATGGTGATTTTTGTGCTTTCTGCTTGACTATTTAGGTGATTGAGTAGTCCATTTAGGATATCTCTTCCATGCGGCCATACTACACATGTATTGTCGACATATCCATTCCACATTTTATGTTTTTGGGGATAAGAACCAATAGATTTTTTTTCACAAAACCTAACGTAGTTTTCCTACATAACACTAATTATTACTACATAAGCATGGACAAATTAATTCTTGTCAATTGTCATTTGTAGCAAATGATTATAAATGAATTAGGAATTCAATTATAGGAGCATGCTTATTAACATCTATAAGCAAACAAATATGTAATATGATTTGATTTTGTAAAATTGGAACTACTTTTGTTTTGCACATTTAATTATAGACCTGTAATTGATCCACTAATGTTAGATAGGACCGTAGATGATATTTGGAAATAAAATTACACTTTCATATTAGAATAGATATGCATTTATAATTTAGCCTAGATTTGACAGAAAGTCTCTCTACGGGGAGAAATTCATTTAGTTAGTGGAACTCGAGTCCATATACTAGTGGGGGTTTCTATTCAAATGAGAGTGGGTCTAATTTGGGACCTTCCATCAATAAATTTTCCCTTATGTCAATTCCAATAATTCTCCCCTCGATCAACAAAATGACACTAGAAGGAGGGCCAAAAGACAAGCTAAGCCCTTGGATTTTGTTGTGCTTTTTTTTTTTTCCCAACCAGTATCCATGTCTCCTTTCTGAATCTCTCTGTAACATACCCAACCACCCAGACTAGGACACGTAACGTAAAACTCTCTCACTATTAGATCTGATACCACTTTGTAACATATCCAACCCCTTAAAGCTTCTAAGGGAAGGGGTATCTATTTTTTTTCTTTCTCGGTTTATTTAACTTATCTTACTCCTTCCATATGCATTTATATTGTTCTTTATTCACGGTATTTTTGATAAAAACACCTTCTTATTCATTTTTTATGGACTCACAGACTCTCGGTTAAATATCGTCATAATTATCCTTCCACAAATTCACCCGAAAAATCTTGACACTTAGTCATTTCTCCATCTTCGCGTACTTGTGGACATACAACTCTTTACCTCTTCTTCATAAGTTCGACCAAAAGTATCAAGACTTACTCATTTATTCCATCTTTGTGGAATTGTAGACCCACAGACTCGTGGAGGTAATATCCTATGACATTCACTTTCATAAGTCCGAGAAGGCTCAACACTTAGTCGTTTTTCCCTTCATGGACTCGTGGATGTAATGTTTGATGATACTAGTTTTCATGAGTCCGAAAGGTCTCAACACTTAGTCATTTTTCCCTTCGTGGACTAGTGGACTCGTGGAGGTAATATTCTAAATTACTAGCTTTCATGAGTTTGAAAGGACTCAACACTTACTCATTCTTCCTTACGCAGACTAGCAGACTCGTAGAGGTAATATTCTACGGCCCTAGATTTCATGAGTCCGAAAGGTCTCAAAACTTAGTTGTTTTTATCATATTCGGAGACTCCCGAGCTCTTAAACTCACAGAGGTAAAGTCTCATGACTTTCACTTTTATGAGTTCATGGAGTCTTGGTACTTAGCCATTTTTCCATATTCTACCATTGTGTGGCATGACACATAGGGTGACACCAGGTACACATACCACTTGATACGTGGCATTTCTTAGGGTGACACGCGACCTTCTTCCATCGAGATATGGGGTACTCACAAAGGGTTTCCATATCGTGGGTCTGACGACTCAATTTCAATGGAACTTGACTCATGCGGTGATTCGACAAGGACTCTCCCTTTCCATGTTCATCAATTAGCATCTTCCCTCTTGGGACATGGTGGCGACATTAGTCAACAAATTATGTCATGATAACGTCACTCTATTTCCTTCGTCCCGTTCCAATGAGATTCATCAAGATCTATGACAAAGTTTTCATCGTAGCCTCATCCCAATGGAAAGTCTAGGTCATTCCTTGGATTTTAAGCTCATTTTGACCAAGAGGATTTGATTGTTCTAATATCCATGGACCCTATGGTCTTGGATCATCCACAATCATTGTTGATGAATCAAAGGCCCTTGTTGATTTAAGATTATGGATTTATGCTCAACTTCGATGAGAGGTCAGGGTCTCCCACTTCAAAACATTCGATGATTGAGGTCGCATCTCAACTACGTCCTGATAAAGGGCCTGAATTTATTTATCGTGCCAAATACACAACCACAATTTTTCTAAAATGAATTAGGGATTCTCCTTTGGATTAATAGTCCATGCTTGAACTTAGCCATTTCAGGAATGTTTTTCTTCGAGTCCTTCTCAGGTCCTACTGAGCCTCGAGAATGCTCGCACTTGACCAAGGTACTGTATGGTTTTCTCATGGTTTCTTCACAATACCCTATCCTTTGAAAGACTGGATGGGCTTGGGCATTCTGAACTGTGGCACACGAAGAACGTATGCTAGGGTATATGTGTGTGTGTGTGTGTGTTTATGTATGTATGTATGTATGTATGTATATATGTATATGCATGAGAGTACATGCATATTCCATAAGATTACAATGATTCACACGCTTAGTAGGTACGTTTCTCCCCTTAGGTTAGTACATAAACCTTAGAGTATATGTGTGCATAACATTCATAAAGATTTGTATCCTTTCCAATATACTAGACACACAACTTTACTCGTAACTTACACTCATAAAGAATTCTCACAAGACATGAAGTGTTCACAAGCAATAATGTAAATCTCTTCACGTAATTAAAAATTATGCGCGATTTCTGGTATCTCTAGAATACACAACTCGATTTACAGACCAAATAGTTACATCTAAATATTATGCCATTCATTTAGCCATACACACATTCATATCAATACATAGAGGTAGATGAGACACTTATATACAAAATATTGAGATATGTTGAGTACTGTTGTAGGGAGAACCATTATACACCTAACCATAGGCAAGGTTGTGTTCAACTTTGCTGCAATCAACCACCCACGAGCTAGGATATGATGTCACGAGAGGAGTTCAACAAGATCTTCCCCTGTGACCCCTTTTTCCTTTGCCCTCCCCCTTTTCTTCTCATATTATTCCATCAAGACCTTATGAATCATGGAAAAACTTCTTGAAGGTACTCTCCCATCCATTCTTAACTCCTTCAAGAACTATTCCAACTACTATCTTGACTGATAGTCAGTTTCTAGGGCCGAGGTAAATTCAGATCCATATCATTTTTAATTAAGCAAGTTACTTCCTGGTAGATTCATTCAAAACAATGATGGCCTCCCTCTCACCCATTCCTCTCATGATATCGTAACTTGTGAAGGCCATCCCTTCAACAATAACTTAGCATTCTCTTATTTTATTAAAAACCAAACATATATATAAATATATATAAATATTAAAAAATATATCAAGTTCCATTGTTTATCCTTGATCACCCACGGTTCAACTTATTGTTTTTCCATAATAACACTTATAATTACAGACTGGGGGAAACAGGGGTGTTACAATCCCCTCCCCCTTAAAGGAACACTGCCCTCGGTGTTCTATTTAATGCAAAACTCAATATTCAACAATGAAAAAAAAACAATATGTTTGTTTCATGGAATCCTCCATTTCCCAATTCGCTTCATAGAGACCAAAGTGTTTCCATTGCACCTTGACCTGGGAAATGTTTTTGTTCTTGAGAGATATCTCTCTCCTATTTAGGATACATTGCGGCTCTGGTTGGAACTCTCCCTCTAGATCCACCTATATCAAAAACTAGTCAATTATGTGAGTAGCATCATGTATATATATCTTTAATAAGGAAACATGGAATGGATTATGTGCCTTCACCGTGGGAGGAAATGAAAATTTATAGGCTACATATCCCATTCTATCCATAATTTCAAAAGGGCCACAAAATCTAGGCGCTAGATTAGCACACACTCCCATTCTTAAGGAGATTATCCTTGGTTTGATTAAGAGATACACATGATCTGCTATTTTAAATTCTTTATGACTTATTTTGGTATCTGCATAACTCTTCTGTCGATCTTGGGCCACCTTTAGATTTTTATTTATCTGGGTCATTTGTTGTTATAGTTCCATTAACATTTCAGGTCCAAGGGTAACCCTTTCTACTAGTTTATCCCAATTGATTGGGATACTGCATTTCCTACCATAGAGGGCCTCAAAAGGGGTCATTTTCAAGGATTCTTGGTATCCATTATTGTAGGAAATATTTACCAGGGGTAGATACTCTTCCCATTTCTTGGGTTGATACATTACACACATCCTTAACATGTCTTCTAATATTCGGTTCACCCTCTCTGTTTGCCCATCGGTTTGAGGGTGGTAGGATGTACTAAATAGCAGCTGTGTTCCACAACCAGTGAACAAGGACTTCCAAAATTCTGAGGTGAATTCAACATCTCTGTAAAATATAATCTCCTTGGGCATCCCATGAAGTCTGAATATTTCTTTCATGAAGATGATGGAAATTTCTATTTCCTTGCAAGTAGATTTTACAGGAATGAAGTGGGCAACCTTGCTCAATTTATCCACAACTACCATGATGGCATCATTTTGTTTGGTCTTTTTGGGTAATCCAGTGATGAATTCCATGGAAATGGTTTCCCATTTTCATTCTGGAATAGGGGGGGGAATACAATATCCCCACTGGGTGTTGGTTTTCTACCTTGACCTGTTGATACTCTAAACATTTAGCCAGATAATCAATTGTGTCCTTTTTCATTCTTGGCCAATAAAATAGTTTCCTAAGGGCTGTAATAATCTTTTGATAACCAGGGTGACCAACATATGGTATTTTGTGCAGTTCATCCAATATGAAAATTTTCAAGGTGTCACAAGTTGGGATATACAACTTCCCTTTGTATGTCAGTAGGCCATCGCTTTCGAGTTGATAACCTACATAATTCATCTCGGTGAGCTCTTTCTCTAGGTGTATCTTTGTGGTTTTGAAGAACTCATCTACCTCCTTTGCATTTTTAACTCTTTCCTCGAGGCCTGTTTCACAAGTACTCATGGATGCTAAATGAATTACTTGCATACTTCTACTGAGGGAATCAACCACTCGATTTTCTTTTCCTTTGATGTGTTTGATTTCAAAGTCAAACTCACTGATAAGAGCCATCCACCTAGCTTGCCTAGAATTTAGCTTGGGTTGGTCAAATAAATACCTCAAACCACTATGGTATGTCATGAGGATAAACCTTCTTCCTAGGAGGTAATGCCTCCACATTTTCAAAGCATGCACTACGACAACCAGTTCTAGGTCACGGGTCACATAATTTATTTCATGTTTACTCAATTTTCAGGATTTATTACATATTACATGTCCCTCTTGCATGAGGAATCCTCCGAGTCCCTCTTTGTAGGCATCAATGCACACCAAAAATTCCTTGTTTGGGTCCACAATTTTCAGTACAGGGGCTTGTGTTAAGAAATTTATTAGCTGCTGGAAACTCCCCTCACATTCTGTTGTCCAAACAAATTTCACCCCCTTTCTCTGAAGTGAAGTGATTGGGTGACCAATATTATAAAATCCCTATAGTATCCTACTAAACCCATGAAGGATCCAATGTCAGTGACATCCCTAGGTGTGGGCCAATTTATAATGGATGTAATCTTATTAGGGTCAATTGCTACTCCCTTCTCAGGGATAATATGGCCTAAATAATGGACTTTCCTTTGGAAGAAGTCACACTTGCTAATATTAACATCGAGCTTGTGTTATCTTAGTACTTGGAGTACTAAATTTAGGTGTTCTTCATGATCTTCCTTACTCCTTGAGTAGACTAGGATGTCATCAATTAAAACTAATACAAAATTGTCCAAGAAATTGTTGAGTACACTATTCATCAAACACGTGAAAGTGGCTAGTGCAATGGTGAGACCAAATGGCACCACCAAAAATTCATAGTGTCTATACCTTTTCCTAAAGGAGTTTTTATATATGTCTGCATCCTTGATTCGAAATTGATGGTATCTGGATAACAAATCAATCTTGGAAAAGATGGTGGCACCTCTTAATTGGTCAAATAAGTCATCAATCCTGGGCAGGGGGTACTTATTCTTAATTTTCATTTTATTGAGTTTCCTATAGTCTATGCACAACTTGAGTGTGCCATCCTTCTTCTTTAAAAATAAGGCTGGTGGTCCCCAGGGAGACACACTAGGCTGAATGTACCCCTTATATAACATTTCCTTCAGTTGCAATTTGAGCTCCACTAACTCGGGGGTACTCTTCCTATAGGGTTCTCTATACATTGGAACTACTCAAGGTACAAGATCTATTGAGAAATCAACATCATCTCTTTTGGGAGGCAACCCTGTTACCTCTTCTGGAAACAAATCCCTAAAATATTTAAATATAGGGTGCTCTTCTAGGCTTGGTTTTTGGTCTTTAACGAGATCTAATACTTGTATTGCATACAAAGGGAACCCCTTGCTACAATAATTCTTCATTTGGAGGGATGATATCTTTGTTACTGAGTGTTGTTCCTGAGATTTACTCTGGGCTCACATAATAGTGTCAGGCATCCAAAATTTATAATATTTTCTTTAGTTAACCATTTCTTTGTCCTTTTAATCCTTAAATGCTTCAGAACTCCGAGACTCCGGAGCTTCAATACTTCAAGAATATTGCAATAGAAATGTTTAAATCGATCCCAAAGGTTGAAGTTGTGAAGTAATCACTTACCATTAATTGTGCCTAATAAATCATGTTTTAACCTTTAATCTCCGATGCTTTGGTACTTTGACACTATGACACTACAACATTTCATGGATTCTCTAATAATATGACATCCTAGAGGAAAATATTCCAGAGTGACGTGGAAGGATGACATCACATCTATTGACATGTCACAAGAACATGAACATGAGTGACACGTGTCAACCTGAATCGTGCATATTACATGTCAAAAAATACCCAAAATGAGTGCCACATGTCTCCACGTGTAAAGAATTCTAGGTGGCATAGGACACGTCAGTCGAGTACTTTACTCTATAAAAAAAAATTTGGAACTTTGGAACTCTGGAGCTTCGTGACTTCGGGGTTTTTAGGAACTTTAAATGTTTGATCTTAGAGTGATGAAGTATGAAGTCCCAAAGTAGAACTTCAAACATGAATTATACCATTGATTAAATATTTTGTAGCTTTGAATCTTCAAATTCCCGTGAATCGTTGATCTTAATAAGTGTAAGATGTGATGACTAAAGATTGATCCACCCTATCAAATCGTAACGAAAATTGTATTAGTATATACAATGATAATTTTAAAGCTAAATTTTATTTATAAATGACAAAATTAAGAATAAATTAAAAAGAATTTAAAATTTTAATTTTATTCAAAATTTTGATTTATGTTCTAACATAGGCTCCAGCTAGAGATTGTGGCTCCTTGAGAGACACTAAAGAATAACATACCAAGTTCCTTTATTGGGTAAATGGAGTCATTATTTATTTTTATTGATCTAAATGTTTTCTTTCCTTTAGAGATTTAATCCTATATAGAAATAACAAAAATAGCCATATCTAGAAATTTAGAGCACACTTAGTGATAAATCTCAAGTCAAGCTAATAAGAATTTTCTTTCTTAAGAATTTACTTAAGAATTATCTAGGATAATCAAACTAAATTTAACTAGAATATCATACTTTTACTGAATTTGTTTTATCTCAAGGTTATAAAGATATTAAGTGTATTTCATTAAGGAAACCGAATTGGATCACAACATAAGTATCATTGAAAAAGAACTAAATAACAAAGTATGTGGTGAAGGTATGTAAGACAACCTCATAAATGTCATAGATATTGCTTCACTTTTAGCAGGCTTGTTCAGTACCCCGATGAATTTATCTATATCTCCCAAATTGAATTTCCTTTCACCACTTCAAAAACAATATTTCATTTAGTTGAGATGAGGGCAATCATTGTATGAATTTCCTTTCATCATCTCTATTTGGCCAAGATGGGGGCAATCAATTTATGAATTTCCTTTCACCATCTGCCTTTTTAAATTTTATTACTTTTAAGTGGGGGAAATCAATGTATCTATGATACAAGGGATGACAACCATTATTGATATGATGTAAAGCTGACCTGTCTACAGTTTTGAGAATACTCTGAGATTAGTTTTCTTTTAATCTAGGTATACCTTCACCCATATGTAAATTATATTAGGAAATAATTTTATTTGTTTAAGGATGAACCTTGAGAAAACTCGTTAGCTATAATATAATATTAAAGATAAATTTAATAGGATTAGCCTAGATATACCTTTCAATTAGAATCAAGAAATGGGTAAAATCTTTGCCAGACTTGTTAAAAAAGCATGCTTTAATTTTCTAGTATTGGCTAAGTTTATCTTTTCTATAAAGACTAATATGATTAAATAATAAAGAAAAAATGGTTGTCAATTAATACTAAAGTTAGGGTGACAGGATGTATTAAGTTCTCATTAGCTCTGATGGACAGAAAATACTTCACATGAATTTCTCTGTCATATCCAAACTCCTACTTCAATCTATCCTGCAACAATATTTCCTACCTTTCAACATTTTTCCTTATGATTATTTTCTGTTTACGTACACCGATTGATGATCACATATCCAATGAAAATGATGTTACAAATATCCTCTTCACCACCTCTCCATTATTCTTATTCAATAATGAGGCTATCTTTCAATTCTTGAGAATCATCCCTCATATCTATTATGAATAGGCCTTACGTACTCAACAAAATAGTAAGGAGAGTAAAGATAAGTATTTACCATATTTCCCTTGGAATTTTAAGAAGAATTAAGTCTATTCATCACCTTATTCTAGAGAATCCAATAGAAAGGAGAAATGAGTTGCAACCATGATGACTGTGAGTGCTTCAACTGTGCAATTCATACTCTTCAGGAAAAGTTTTGGGAATAAACAAAAATAATCCAAGGTATTCAAAATTCAAATGAGCAGCTTCACCAAAAACTATAGTCACATGAATTGCAACATCGTGAGGAATTGACAATTATATTGAGAGTTGTAAGTCATAATATAATGCGTTTAATCTCCCATGACCGACAATTAAGACAATTTCAAAGGAAACAACCACTAGTGTTTGTTCCTGTAGAATCTGTCGAGTCCAGAGCTTCTATAGAGTCGTCCCCCTTTTCTAGGAATCATTCTCCTCTAGCTAATATTATTCCAAGTCATGAAGTAGAACATCAAAATGTTGAAGAGATTCAAGCTTTGGAACTCCCAATGAATGCAGAGTTTCAACTTTTAGACAATCCAATGAACGGGGTGGAAGCAATGCATATAGAAGATACAATCCACATTGAAGTGTCAATGATGAGTTCATGTTGTTTTTATTTTTTTTTTCCTATAGCTATAAAAATTGACAAACCTGTGAAGTATTAAGATGCAGAGATGTAGGTAGTTACTATTAAAATTTTCAAGTTTTGAACTTAGAATCTCTGTAATTTTGTATCCCAAAAACTGTAATGATGTTTCACGACTTTATTCTCTCTAATGAAATCTTCAACTACTTCTGTCAAAATAAATTATTGTTTTATTTACTGAAAAGTAGATTTTATTTACCGAAAAGTAGAAGATGTTTCATGACTCAAAAGGCAATTATTTCCTTTTTAATTTTGAGAAATAGTAAAAGCGATCATTCTTGAAAAATATTTACATAAATTTTTCAACAATAAAAACACTTAAATATCCTTAATTGGATTGTATATCATAAATAATGAGTTCTTAATCCAATCAAATATTTAAAAGGGAAATGAAATGTAAATTCCAATGTAAATCCAATCCAAACTAGTATGTATAATGGGAAACTAAACTACTGCATGAAATTCTTTAAATATCACCCATTGATAGGGGCCTCAAGAATCTCTCCATTTAAATTTTTGAGAGAGAAAAAAATTCTCCCTTCGACTGCTACAATCTTGAAAGGACTAAACCAAAGATGATCAAATTTTCCATTTCCAACAATCTTTCTAGCTTCCCACTTTTAGAGACTTAAGTCACCGATAAATTCTTTCTCTTTGGATTTCTTATCGATGATAGCCTTCATTTTGTCTTAATACTTTTGAAGATTTTCATCAACTTCTTTCCTGTTTTGATGGACTTCAATTATTTGATTGATCCTTCTTGTCAAAATATTTGACAAGTAGGATCTACCATGGATTTCATCACAGGAAGAAAAGAATAATAGATGGGAATAACATCTGTTCCATAAACTAATAATTGAAAAGGTGACATACCTATTTATTTCTTGGTACCAATTATGTTTTCCCATAGAGCGAATTTTAAATGTATATTCTAAGATATGTTATTTTCTGTCAGAACTTTCTTAATTATCCTCATTAAACTTTTATTATAATATTCAACTAGTCCATTCCTTGAGGATAATAAGTTGTAGAATAACCTAAAATAATATTATATTTTGACAAAATTTTATCATAACAACATGTTTAAAATCTTGTGCATTATCTGTGATTATTTTCCTTGGACAACCAAATCTTGCCAAAATATTTTCTTCCAAGAAAATATAATTACCACTGAGTCTATAGAATTCCGGGTTGGAATATCTTCTACCCACTTGGAAAAATAATCAGTGATTAAAAATCCATTTGTGTTGGGCACTGGATTGTGGGTGAATCTCTTCGATGAAGTCTAGGCCCCATTGTTTGAAAGGAGATTTATATTTGACATGGACTAAAGGTAAGGAAGGGAGGTTTTTCTTTCCAACAAAAAAGTTGGCATTGTCTACAATATCTAACCCTTGCATTTACATTATTGAGAAATTTTGGCCAATAATAGCCTGCTCTTAGGATTTTGTAAGGTGTTTCTCTCTGTTTCAGACTCTTTTAGGAAACTTAATAAGAAACCCAAATGGTCCTTCCAATATATATTAGCATCAACAATGAAATATTTGATTTCCTGTAATTTTAATGTTATTGCCTTCGCATGAGTCATATCAATGAGACATTGAAAAGTAAGAAGGTATGACACTATATTTTATACCAAGAAGAGAATTTGTCATCTATATGAATTGTTGGCACTTGATCATCAATTTCTTTGATATATGGGAGAGGATTTTCTGACTCAAAGTGATTTATTCGAAGAGCACTAAGATTTGATTCAACAAGCAGTTTTGTCAAATCTTGTCCTTTACCAATTTGATTGGTTTGATTTCTACATCATATTCTTTAATTTTCTCCAACCATTTACCCCTTCTACCATCACTATCAAGCTGAATTAGGATGTCTTTGGTACATAATGGGGTAGGTACGTATGCTATCACCTTGGAATGTAATAGATGTGTGCTGAAAGCTTTAAGTGCCTTAACCATAGCATAATCTTGTTTTTCTAAAATATCATATTTCAAATCTGCATCTCACAGGATTTTTACCTAAAGAAATAGGTTGTTCAAATCCATCATTATTTTTTTGTAAAGAAACCTTGTTGCAATTGTGTGTTGGATGCAAAGGAAAAGCTTAAAAAATCCTTTGAATAATTGGGACTTACTAGCATTGGTGCTTCTCCTATGACGTTTTTGACTCATTGAAAATATGCCTTATCTTCCATTGTCCATTTCATCCACATCATTCCACATTTTCAACGATTATTCAATGAAAAGAAAATATATATTTTATGGATTGTCATGTTTGAATAAGGATTTAGGATGGTTTTATGTGAATGGATACATATGGTTTTTCATTTAGGAACATTGAGGAAACATGACCTATATTTAGAGATGAACCTTATAATGTTACATTTTTCTTAATAGATGATGTTGTTAATTCATTTGTAGAGATGGGATCCATTTACTCAATGGTTCAAGTGTTTGTTTTAAACGATAATCTTCATTATTAGATGTTGATAAAGAAGGATACAATGGTGTCATTGATAGTTCTAGGTATTTATATTCCAACTATGTACAACATAACACTTCATTTTTATTGTTCATTACATATTATGATGTACCATGTACAAGGAAATAAATATAATTGTTTTGAGATAAGAAGTGAAATGTCAAGTTAGATATCATGGCCAAGACATGTAAGGATACCAATATTGAGAAGGATCTGCATTTTTTGGTTACTCAAAAAGGAATTATAGAACTAAGAAGGTTCTTGAACCATACCCAAAGATCATGGTGGCCATGGTCACCTTTTTAAATTGGAACAAATTCTCTTAGTCTCTTGATTAGTTCCTTGATGCAACTTCCAATTCAGACAAAAGGAAGTCTTTGGTGGTGTGATTGCTATATAGAAATGCTATAGACCAGCTGCCATTATTCAACTAGGCACTCCTTTAGGGATGCTCTAACTCTACATTTGAGAAAAATATGGATATCTCTTTTTCAACTTTTTCATACTTCTTCTTAACCTGCAGTATGTCAAATTATGATCTTAAAGAACTACAAATATCAATTCTAAAATTTTCCAACAAATTACCAATTTTAGTGTGAGTGGCTTCACCTCTAGATGACATGGTAATTTTGGAAGAAACATATTGAGTACCTTTCTCATGTCTTGAAGTCCCTCATTAGTATCTTTTACATAACCGATAGATTTGATCATATTATACTTGAGAAATGTCACCTCCTCCCATAACTTCCAAGGTCCAAAATAGTTCATGTCTTATAAGTCAGGAATGGTGAAGCACCGAAGTGTCCTTGTCCAATTTTGTTTGTTTGGACCTTTGCAATTATATTGGAACTTCTCCATGTAGTCCTCCAAACTCTCATCCTCCTTTTGAGTCATATTGAATATTTATTAATCAAGGTCTCTCAGCTTGTAGTAGTCTTGATATTTATTTAGGAAATATTGCTTCATGTCATCCAGCCAATAAATTAACACCACCATTCCATAAACTATTGGAGTGTTGCATTCTTCAATGTGGAAGGAAACAATTTAAGATTTTAGGCATATGTGGTATAGTCATAACTTATGAAAAGGATGTCAAACTAAAAAAGAAACACATCTGGGTCTTCACTAGATGGAATAGAGTAGAAACTTAGTTAGAGTTGATAGAAAAATATTATTCATGGATACTTTATCTCAAGGGTCTCTAATTATAAAATCAAAAGTGATAGTGTCATGAGGTGGTTAGAACAAACTCCTTCTTCTGACATGATGGTGAGAAGAGGATTAATAAGAGGTGGTGTCTCTATTGCCCTTTATTCTTGAGAAGAAATTGATACTTCAAACTATGTTGGTTCATGAACTGGATTATGCTAATAATCCGAATCAAATTAGGTTTTCCAGTACTAAACTATTATGTATATATTATTCCATACCAAAGGGAGGATACATGTTGGAGTTACTTCACACACACGTAAGTTATTTTTCCCAAGGTTTTCCCTATGTTTATTATTCATTATTCAGTATCTATATTTTAGGAAGAATATTTCTCTAGGGAGAATATTCTCTTCAGGTTACACTTCGGTTTGATGGGTTAATTAGTCTACATGCTACATTGGGATTATCACCATACAACATTGGGATGATCACGACTAATGCATTGTCCTTGGTATCATCACCACATACTAGCACATTAACCATGATTCATTTATCTCCTCCTCACTACACTCTGTTTGAGTTAGTTAGCGGCTGATAGACTAGTCAACTCAACTAGGTGGTAGTTCACTCCCATATTGACCGAGACTAAGGCTAGGTGGGAGTTTACTCCCGTAACTGCTGGTGGTATTCATATCACTCTAGAACACCACTAAAGTGCATTGGATTCTCCTCCAGTGTGCCATAATGGTGGGATTTACAAAGAGTATATCATGTGTAAATTATCATTCATTCATTTTGTTAATGGAAATTCTTCCATTCTTTTCTCTGCTAACTTCAAGCTAACCTCAGAATTCTCTCACTTAATTGTGTTATTGTTATTTATATATAGATATATTATATGAATGTTCAACACATTTACATGGTATGAGAGTCAAAGGACTTCTATGGAAAATCCACACCAAATTCTTTTTTCCGGTTATCAAAAGATTGAAGACGAAAAATGGAATTCCAAAATATTTCATTCTTGTCTTAGAGTGAATTGAATGGAAGGAAGGGATCATGAATCTTTGAAGAGGATTGTACAGTTTAACCATGAACATGGAAACAATACATCATCCATAGAAAAATCAAGTATCTAAATCGAATGGATGAAGCATTATGCCCAGATCTCATTTCTCTCGACCTCCTTTTTCACATATATTCTTGTAAAAACCCCAATGAATATTGGACCACCATGGAAGGGATCTTTGGAAAATAATATGAGATGAGGGACACATTCTCAGTGTAAATTTCTCACATTGGATCAAAAGCTTGATAATATCCAATATTGCTTTACAAAATACAAGGATTTAATGTCACAATTAGGGATTGTGGGGTTGATAAATCTGAGGAGAGAAACAAATGGTTCTCACATTCTCTCCAAACTTGGTCTTGGGAATTATCTGTGTTAGTATCCACATTCCATTCATTCAATTTTCCTTTAGAACCACCTAAGAAGATGCCTTCCTCTTGAGATTTATCGAATCTCTGACACAAAACAGACCAAGCTCATCAACATGGGAAAAACAAAGGCCAAAGGCACATGCACTTACCATGAAATATGGGAAGCAATCATCAATATCATAAATCTAAAGATAAATACAAAGGAAATCTCATGCAAATCAAAATAAGGAAGTGCTCAAAAGCCTTCAATGATGCCTCCAGATCAAAGGGTGGAAAGGGAAGAAAAGGGGAGAAATGCACAAACTGCCATAAAAGTTCCATCCAGAATCCGTATGCATGAAAAAAAATGAATCTAATAGGCTCAAATCTTTAGAAAAATAACCTTGGAGATTACATCCTCGAGGGTTCCAATAAAAATAATTTAGAAGATCAGAATCCCAAGAAGACAATTCTAGCCATGCCTCGATTTACTTAATCTCCTCTCTCGATTCTTGGATCGTATCTTCAGGAGCATCACACCATATGGATTCCCAAAAAGAGGTCTACTATTCATTAGATGCATGCAAAGATCCTCCTACTTTGATGGGGACAACTCTTTAGTTGAAGTTGCCGACAAAGGAAGGATTGAACTCACCAACAAGCTTCAGAATGTGTTGCACATTTCCCAAATTTATAATCTTCTCTCCGTGTATTAGATGAAAATTATGGCACCGGAAATAAATTCATATTCACACTTGATGAAATGTACATCTATGACATGCAAATGAATTCCAGGGTTGCTCTTGGTGAGGAGGTAAATCATCAATTAGATTGTATGCATTTTCTTAATTTATTGAACCAGATTCTTCTTTACTTCTTACCCATGCCGACGAAAGCAGTAGGATATGTCATGAAAGCTTTGGGCATTTAAATTTCAGATACACAAATTACCAAAACCGGGATTGGTTGATGGTCTGCTGGACATCCATTTCTCCAAAGGAATCTGTGAGAGTTGTGTTAGATAAAATGCACTGACATTTTTGAAGAAAAGAGAGTGATGCCTAATATTGTAAGAAATATTTGACTAAATTCCCAGGGCTCCAAATGCAGATTGAAAGCACCATTGGAAATATCAAGATTTGTAGATGTCGATCGACTATTTAAGCATGAAAAAAAGGACTCTCCATGACTGAAAAAATTTGATTTTAAAAATGTACTTTCTGTACAAGGAAGAATTATAACTGGTTAGCTAGTGAAAGCTCATGCTACCAACTGGAAGCAGGTGCAAGATGAAATTAATTTGGTGAAAGCACATCCTGACTTGAGAATGTGATTTTTGCCCATATGGAATATTTTTGGAACGAGATAGTTTTGAAATCTTCTTCAATAAGCTGGTTATAATTTATCAAATCAAAATCGAAGGCCATTCTTGGAGATGCGAAGAGATAAAGAATTTTTGACTAGATTTGGTCATTTCAAGGGAAAATTGATAGGGATCAAATGACAGATCACCCAATTTGAATTTTAGCTTTGGAGGACCGAATCAAACGGCCTTAAGGAGGCTAAAACTGCACTTCATCAACAATCTTCTATTTTAAGAAATCATTAAATAGGACCTTTCCTATTTTTGTTTTGATTTTCCATTCTAGATCCATTTTTAGGATCTCATCTTACACTTATTATAACTCTGTTTTTGGTTTTATTTATTTTTTAGTAAAATCTGATCCATCTTTCAGGATCTAGATTTCATCTTATGGAGTCTATAAAACCAAAGACATTTGGAGCACTAAGGGGTTCAATTTTGGATACTCTTTGGCTATTGTACTAAGACACTTATTTTATCTGAGAATCGGTCTTCTTTTATTTATTGTGTATATTTCTTCAAAAGAAATCTATTCCATGTTTTGTACTTTATTTCAATTTAGCTCAACTATTAAGAACTGTCATCTTCTTATTTAGCTCATAAAATTAAACTAAAGGAATTCTTGTTGGCTCGTATGATCCTACACACTGCTCTTTGTACTTGGTGTCTAGATCAGTTTCTCCATACCTTTTGATATTACTCTGTTTGTTCATTGATTCCTAAAAACACTGTTTCATTTGATTGCATTGTGAATTGTCTTCTCATTAGCTACTCTCTATTATCCCATTGATGCACACTTTCATTGTTCATGATTTATAAAGTTACCAAGCATCCTTAGTCTACAACCCTAAGGAGTTTCTTGGAGTGATAACAAATTGGATCTATGTCGTCTCCCAGTGAAGCTTGCTTCAAACTCCTCTTCAAGAAATAGTTCAAACTTTGATGATAGACAAAGGCTGAGCATTATATTAGTTGTAAACATCTATCTGGCGACTCCACGTTCAAAGACTCCACTGGGGGAGGATCTGGTTGATAGAAAGATGAAGGGCTTAGGTCAAAATCCAGGTGTCAGTTCATTGGTTTGCTTCATGAACTGTTGTTGTTCTTCATTACCTCTTTCATTCTTTTCCCTTCGCGTGTAAAGAGGATTATTTTCTGTTTTGTATATTCAGAAAATCATCATCCTTCATGTATATATTCGTCTTTAGAAGAGGAAATCCTGCGACTCTGCATTGTAGATGTAGATTCGGTGGTTTTACCTCATCCCATTCAAAAAGATGACCACTGTATTACTTTTCCTTCAGAATCTGACAAGCGATGTGAACTTGAAGAAATAGAAATTGTTTCAGACCTTGTCTAGATCTCAGCCCCTCTTGTCATAATTTCTTAACCTTGTCGTGAACTCGTTAACTCTCATGACCAACCCACAACTTTTCAAGTTAAAGATGCGGATGAAGATGTTCAAGCCTTAAAGCTGCCCCTTCTTCATCCTTATCCTGATGACGGTTATGAATATCTCCTTGGTTTTCTGAAGAGAATCAAGCTTCAGCTGAACACGTGGAATCCTTTTGGATTTCATTGATGGATTTCGACTTGCTCATTAAGACAATGATCATGAGATTTTTTTCAAAGTCTCTGATAAAATATGTTGCTACATGGTTTAAGGGTCTGGGAGTTGATTCAATTGGCTCTTGGACCCAATTCTCTAATGTTTTCCTGAAGTATTGGGGGCAAGTACAAATCTTTAGATTCTTACCTTGCTGATTTATATGCTTTGAAATGAGAGCAGGTTGAAGCCTTACCTGTTTTCAACAAAAGGTTTTTACCGTGTTTATCATGACATGTCTTTGGAGGTCAGGCCTACAGAGACAATTGCCATGATATATTATGTCATGAGTCTTCATTCAGATCTTGTCCTTCTTCTTCTAGAACGAAAGTCTTCATCCCTGACCCAATTGTTTGAAGATGCTCAAAAAGTCGAGGAAAACATTCATCTTTCGAAGGATCGAGATTGAGATTTCTTTAGAAAATTTTCAAAGTGCATGAGCAAGCAAAATGTCAATATACTTCCGATTCTGAGCACGAGAGTTATGAGCTTGAAACAGTTTTGGAACAACAATGAGCATATGGTTTTATTTATTGGTCGGGGATTTTTGAATATTACATTTGAGAGTCCTCGGAGGAATGGTTTGATTACGAGCAGAAATGCTAAGGGGAAACCATCAACTGATTACGAAAGTAATGAGCAAAGATGATCAAAAGATGTATGCACGTCATGGATAATAGTTTCAAAGATCAGATTGCCTCCTTTAAAAGATTAAAAATAGTAAGAGCAGATTTTATATCAGCATATGACAGATTTGAATCTACAAAAGATCCTAAGGGTATCTCTGGTTCGAATTTCGCGAGGAAATTGAAAGTTTGCAGTAGATTCAAAGAGAGTGATGGCGAAGAAGAGAAAAAAGGTTCAGATCAGAAATTTCAGTTTTTTATTTTTCCCCAACAAAGATCAATCAATCTACATTCAACATTGATTTTTGTGAAGGAAAAAGAAATGACGATTCGATTTTCAGTTAAGGACAGCAAAGGAAGACATCATCTACAAGCGAGCAGATCATGGAAGGGCGTTTTTCATAAATCCGAGAATGTTCACGATCTTGGTTTTAGAGACCCGGTGGGTGATTTTATAGAATTATATATCTCAGACCCTCTACAAGTTTTAGATTTCCTTCATTCATCAATATCCGCGGGCGAGTATGAATTTCTGATATGTTTAAGTTATTCTCTATTAAGCAGTGATAGAGATAAAGTCATCATTTCTACTGGTTACCGAAGTTATGGATGGATGTTAATGGAAGTCAGCATTACTTAACCTGATTGCAGATCTGGTTAGAGAGTAGAATAATAATTAGGAATTAAGCACTAATTAGCAGGAAGTAATGCTCCGGCATTTCAAATTCTTAGTTTCTGCGAAATAGCGGTCATTGTGTGAATAAGAATGCCAGAATTTGATTCTATCATGATCAAAGTACATCTGTGAGCCTTGGAAGGCTATCTGCACACATCAGAGGTCGAGAAATATTCCAAGTTCCAGCTTGTGGCTAGCTCATGAATACTTGAGATTATACATGGCAGCATAAAATATTTTATTTCTGTGTTATTTGGTAGGCAGGCTTTCACGGTAACAGATCGTAAGATGAATTAGCTGGTGAAACCTGAAAAAGGGAAGAACGCTACAAATTTTGCACAAATCCAATTTTTCTTAATCCGAATACCATGAGAAGGATTCCTAACGATAGATGATAATTAATGGCATTATTATCAAGTTTCATTTCTAGTTTTGAAGGTGTCTAGCAAGGGTGAAGATACTGACCGTGCATTGCTTCCAGAAAAGACTCCATTTTACAAGGATCTGGCTACTAACGTGGTTGTTCAAGTAGGTGTCTGCATTGATATATTTTCTTTTACAAATGAATACACAGACTTGGATTCACTCAAGTTCTTAAGCATTGAAAGTGATGGTTCATTGTTTTTATATTCAAGCATGATGATTCAACACTTCCTCAGGATTTGTATCGAATTTTGAGTCATCCATATGCTTTTGCTTGTGTATTGAGGCTCAAAACATCACCCAAATTCAGACCTGGTCACTCACACAACCACCTTTTCCCGGATCCACAATATGATCATGTACAGCATATTGTCAAAAGGTATGGAGAAAAATGATCTCGATAATCAAGTACAGCAGTGTGTAGGATCATACAGGCCAACAAGAATTCCATTAGTTCAATTTTATGAGCTAAATAAGAAGATGACAGTTCTTAATAGTTGAGCTAAATTGAATCAAAGTACAAAGTAATGTAACACATGAACAAATCTGACATTTGTAGCAAAAGAAGACTGTGATTCAGTATTTAAAATAAGTGTCTTAGTACAATAGCCAAAGAGTATCCAAAATTTAACCCCTTAGTGCTCCAAATGTCTTTGGCTTTATAACCTTACAAGATAAAATCTAGAAACTTGAAAGATGGATCAGATTTACTAAAAATAGTCAAACCAAACAGATATAACAAGTGTAGGATGAGATCCTATGAAAATGGATCTAGAATGGAAAATCAAAACAAATAGGAAAGGTCTATTTAATGATTTCTAAAAATAAAAGATTGTTGATGATACAGTTTTAGCCTCCAAGGCTGTTTGATTTGGTCCTCCAAGCTAAAATTCGAACCCAAGGCTGTTTGATTTGGTCCTCCAAAGCTAAAATTCGAATTGGGTGATGTGTCATTTGATCCCTATCAATTTTCCCTTGAAAATGACCAAATCTAGTCAAAAAATTCCCTTTTGACTTTCATCTCCAAGAATGGCCTTCAAATTTTGATTTGATAATTCATAACCAACTTATTGAAGAAGATTTCAAACCATTCAAACCCAAAAAATATCGATATGGGCAAAAATTTGGCTATTCTGGCCATGACAGGCTTTCACCAGCTAATTTACCCGAAAATCTGCTCCTTAGCTGGTGAAAGGCGGAGCTTTCACTAGCTAACTAGTTATAATTCTTCCTTTTGCGCTGGTGAAAGTGCATATTTTTTCAAAATCAAATTTCTCAGTTATGGAGAGTCTGTTTTTCATGCTTAAATAGTCGATCGACATCTACAAATCCTCATCTTTCTAACGGTGCTTTCAAATCTGAATTTGGAGCCTAGGAAGATAGTCAAATATTCCTTACAAGATTAGGCATCACTCTTTCAAAAATGCCAGTGCATTTTTTATTGCTAACACAACCCTCACAGATTCCTTTGGAGAAATGGATGTCTGGTAGACCATCAACCGATCCTTGCTTGCTAATTTGTTGCGTATATCTGAAATTAAAATGCCCAAACCTTTCATGACATATCCTACTGCTTTCGTCGGCATGGGTAAGAAGTAAAGAAGAATCTGGTTCAATAAATTAAGAAAATGCATACAATCTAGATCGATGATTTACCTCACCAGTAGCAACCCTGGAATTGGTTTGCATGTCATAGATGTCCACTGCATCAAGTGTGAATATGAATTTATTTCCGGTGCCATAATTTTTCATCTAATACACGGAGAGAAGATTGACATAAATGTTGGGAATGTGCAACACATTCTTGAAGCTTTTGTTGGTGAGTTCAATCCTTCCTTTGTCGGTGACCTCAAATGGAGAGTTGTCCCCCATCAAAATAGGAGGACCTTTGCATGCATCTAATGAATAGTAGACCTCTTTTTGGGAATCCATATGGTGTGATGCTCCTGAAGATACGATCCAAGAATCGAGAGAGGAGTTGATGGCAATCAAGGCATGGCTAGAATTGTCTTTCTTGGGACTATGATCTTCTGGCTTCTTATTTTTGTCACCCTCACAGATGCGATCTCCAAGGTTATTTTTCTAAAGTATTTGAGTCATTAGATCTATTTTTTTCTTCATGCATACGGATTCTGGATGGAATCCTTTATGGCAGTTTGTGCATTTCTCCCCTTTTCTTCCCTTTCCACCTTTGGATCCGGAGGCATCGATGAAGGTTTTTGAGTACCCTTCCTTCTTTGGATTTGCATGTGCTTTCCTTTTGTATTTATCTTTAGATTTATGATATTGATGATTGCTTCCATATTTCATAGTAAGTGCATGTGCCTTTGGGCCTTTTATTTTTCCCATGTTGATGAGCTTGGTCTGCTCTTGTGTCAGAGATTCGATAAATTCCTCAAGAGAAGGCATCTTCTAGGTGGCTCCAAAGGAAAATTTGAATGAATGGAATGTGGATACGAACACTGATAATTCAAGACCAAGTTTGGAGAGAATGGTGAGAACCATTTGTTTCTCCTCCTTAGAATTATCAACCCCACAATCCTTGAATTGTGACAATAAATCCTTAAATTTTGTAAAGCAATATTGGATATTGTCGAAGCTTTTTGGATCCAATGTGAGAAATTACACCTCGAGAATGTGTCCCCTCATCTCATATTATTTTCCAAAGATCCCTTCCATGGTGGTCCAATATTCATTGGGGGTCTTACAGGAAGATATGTGAAAAAGGAGATCGAGAGAAATGAGACTGCAGATTGTTCAGAATGCTTCATCCATTCGATTTAGATACTTGGATTTTTCTATGGATGATGTTGGTTATGTTTCCATGTTCATGGTTAAACTGTACAATCCTCTTCTTCAAAGATTCATGATCATCCTCTCCTTCCATTCAAATTAATTATAAGATGTAAGAATGAAATATTTTGGGAATTCCATTTTTTCGTTGTCTTCAATCTTTGATAACCGGAAAAAAGAATTTGGTGTGGATTTTCCATAGAAGTCCTTTGACTCTCATACCATGTAAATGTGTTGAACATTCATATAATATATCTATATATAAAATAACACACACAATTGCGGAGAGAATTTGAGAAAGAAGAAGCAAGAGAGAAAGAATGGAAGAATTTCCATTAACAAAATGAATGAATGATAATTTACACATGATATACTTTGTATAACTCAACCAATGCACACTGGAGGAGAATCCAATGCACTTTAGTGGTGTTCTAGAGTGATATGAATACACACCAGCAGTTACGGGAGTAAACTTCCACATAGTCTAGTCTCTCGGTCAATATGGGAGTGAACTACCACCTAGTTGAGTTAACTAGTCTATCAGTCTTCAGTTAACTAACTGAAACAGAGTGAAGTGAGGAGGAGATCAGGGAATCATGGTTAATGTGCTAGTATGGTGATGATACCAAGGACAATGTGCATTAGCTGGTGATGATCCCAATGTTGCATGGTGATAATCCCAATGTAGCATGTAGACTCCACTCAACTGATCAAACTGAAGTGAAAACTGAAGAGAATATTCTCCCTAGAGAAATATTCTTCCTAAAATATAGGATACTGAATAATGAATAATAAACATAGGGAAAACCTTGGGAAAAATAAATCCTACGTGTGTGTGAAGTAACTCCAACATAATCCTCCCGCTAAAGGAATAATATATACATAATAGTTTAGTACTGGAAAACCTAATTTGATTCGGATTATTAGCATAATCCAGTTCATGAACCAACATAGTTTGAAGTATCAATTTCTTCTCAAGAATAAAGGGCAATAGAGACACCACCTCTTATTAATCCTCTTCTCACCATCATGTCAGAAGAAGGAGTTTGTTCTAACCACCTCATGACACTATCACTTTTGATTTTATAATTAGAGACCCTTGAGATAAAGTATCCATGAATAATATTTTTCTATCAACTCTAACTAAGTTTAATGGTCTATCTAGTGAAGACCCATATACCTTTCTTTTTTAGTTTGACATCATTTTCATAAGTTATGACTATACCACATATGCCTAAAATCTTAAATTGTTTCCTTCCACATTGAAGAATGCAACACTCCACTAGTTCATGGGAATTGGTGGGTAGAGCATCGATACATGAGATGACATGAAGCAATATTTCCTAAATAAATATCAAGACTACTACAAGCTGAGAGACCTTGATTAATAAATATTCAATATGACTCAAAAGGAGGATGAGAGTTTGGAGGACTACATGGAGAATTTCCAATATAATTGCAAAGGTCCAAACAAACAAAATTGGACAAGGACACTTTGCACACTATCTTGATCAGAGGTATAAGACATGAATTATTTTGACCTTTTGAAGTTAATGGGGGAAGGTGACATTTACCAAGTATAATATGATCAAATCTATCGGTTATGTAAAAGATACTAATGAGGGACTTCAAGACATGAGAAAGGTACTCAATATGTTTCTTCCAAAATTACCATGTCATCTAGAGGTGAAGCCACTCACACTAAAATTGGTAATTTGTTGGAAAATTTTAGAATTGATATTTGTAGTTCTTTAAGATCATAATTTGACATACTGCAGGTTAAGAAGAAGTATGAAAAAGTTGAAAAAGAGATATCCATATTTTTCTCAAAATGTAGAAAGGAGCATCCCTTAAGGGAGTGCCTATTGAATAATGTTGAAGTCTATAGCATTTATGAGAAGAATCACACCACCAAAGACTTCCCCTTTTGTCTGAATTGAAAGTTGTGTATCAAGGAACTAATCAAGAGACTAAGAGAATTTGTTCCAATTTAAAAAGGTGACCATGGCCACCATGATCTTCGGGTATGGTTCAAGACCCTTCTCAGTTCTATAATTCCTTTTTGAGTAACCAAAAAATGCATATCCTTCTCAATATTGGTATCCTTACATGTCTTGGCCATGATATCTAACTTGACATTTCACTTCTTATCTCAAAACAATTGTATTAATTTCCTTGTACATGGTACATCATAATATGTAATGAACAATAAAAATGAAGTGTTATGTTGTACATAGTTGGAATATAAATACCTAGAACTATCAATGACACCATTGTATCCTTCTTTATCAACATCTAATAATGAAGATTATCGTTTAAAACAAACACTTGAACCATTGAGTAAATGGATCCCATCTCTACAAATGAATTAACAGCATCATCTATTAAGAAAAATGTAACATTATAAGGTTCATCTCTAAATATAGGTCATGTTTCCTCAATGTTCCTAAATGAAAAACCATATGTATCCATTCACATAAAACCATCCTAAATCCTTATTCAAACATGACAATCCATAAAATATGGTATTTTCTTTCATTTGAACAATCGTTGAAAATGTGGAATGATGTGGATGAAATGGACAATGGAAGATAAGGCATATTTTCAATGAGTCAAAAACGTCATAGGAGAAGCACCAATGCTAGTAAGTCCCAATTATTCAAAGGATTTTTTAAGCTTTTCCTTTGCATCCAAACACACAATTGCAACAGTGCTTTTACAAAAAAATAATGATGGATTTGAACAACCTATTTCCTTTTTTAGTAAAATCCTCAGAGATGCAGAGTTGAAATATGATATTTTAGAAAAACAAGATTATGCTATGGTTAAGGCACTTAAAGCTTTCAGCACACATCTATTACATTCCAAGGTGATAGCATATGTACCCACCATTACAGTCAAATACATCCTAATTCAGCCTGGTAGTGATCGTAGAAGGGGTAAATGGTTGGAGAAAATTAAAGAATATGATGTAGAAATCAAACCAATCAAATTGGTAAAGGACAAGATTTGACAAAACTGCTTGTTGAATCAAATCTTAGTGCTCTTCGAATAAATCACTTTGAGTCAGAAAATCCTCTCCCATATATCAAAGAAATTGATGATCAAGTGCCAACAATTCATATAGATGACAAATTCTCTTCTTGGTATAAAATATAGTGTCATACCTTCTTACTTTTCAATGCCCTATTGATATGACTTCTGCCAAGGCAAGAACATTAAAACTACAGGACATCAAATATTTCATTGTTGATGCTAATATATATTGGAAGGACCATTTGGGTTTCTTATTAAGTTTCCTAAAAGAGTCTGAAACAGAGAGAAACACCTTACAAAATCCTAAGAGCAGGCTATTATTGGCCAAAATTTCTCAATAATGTAAATGCAAGGGTTAGATATTGTAGACAATGCCAACTTTTTGCTGGAAAGAAAAACCTCCCTTCCTTACCTTTAGTCCATGTCAAATATAAATCTCCTTTCAAACAATGGGGCCTAGACTTCATCGAAGAGATTCACCCACAATCCAGTGCCCAACACAAATGGATTTTAACTGCCACTGATTATTTTTCCAAGTGGGTAGAAGATATTCCAACCCGGAATTCTATAGACTCAGTGGTAATTAATTTCTTGGAAGAATTAGCAAGATTTGGTTGTCCAAGGAAAATAATCACAGATAATGCACAAGATTTTAAACATGTTGTTATGATAAAATTTTGTCAAAAATATAATATTATTTTGGGTCAGTCTACAACTTATTATCCTCAAGGGAATGGACTAGTTGAATATTATAATAAAAGTTTAATGAGGATAATTAAGAAAGTTCTGACAGAAAATAACATATCTTAGAATATACATTTAAAATTCGCTCTATGGGAAAACATAATTGGTACCAAGAAATAAATAGGTATGTCACCTTTTCAATTAGTTTATGGAACAGATGTTATTCTACCTATTAATCTTTCTCTTCCTGTGATGAAACTATGGTAGGATCCTAATGAAGAACCAAATGATTTGACAAGAAGGATCAATCAAATAATTGAAGTCCATCAAAACAGGAAAGAAGTTGATGAAAATCTTCAAAAGTATTAAGACAAAATGAAGGCTATCATCGATAAGAAATCCAAAGAGAAAGAATTTATTCCTCGAGACTTAGTTCTAAAGTGGGAAGCTAGAAAAAAAGATGTTGGAAAACATGGAAAATTTGATCATCTTTGGTTTAGTCCTTTCAAGATTGTAGCAGTCGAAGGGAGAATTTTTTTCTCTCTCAAAAATTTAAATGGAGAGATTCCTGAGGCCCCTATCAATGGGTGATATTTAAAGACTTTCATGCAGTAGTTTAGTTTCCCATTATACATACTAGTTTGGATTGGATTTACATTGGAATTTACATTTCATTTCCCTTTTAAATATTTGATTGGGTTAAGAACTCATTATTTATGATATACAATCCAATTAAGGATATTTAAGTGTTTTTTAATTGTTGAAAATTTATGTAAATATTTTTCAGAAAATGATCGTTTTTTATTTTTCAGAAAATTAAAAAAGGAAAATAATTTATTTTTGAGTCATGAAACATCTTCTACTTTTCGGTAAATAAAATCTACTTTTCAGTAAATAAAACAATAATTTATTTTGACAGAAGTAGTTGAAGATTTCATTAGAGAGAGTAGAGCTGTGAAATATCATTACAGTTTTGGATATAAAATTACAGAGATTCTAAGTTCAAAACTTGAAAATTTTAATAGTAACTACCTACATCTCTGCATCTTAATACTTCACAGGTTTGTCAATTTTTATAGCTATAGGAAAAAAATAAAAAAACAACATGGTAACCTATCATTGGATACTAATGTGGATTGTATCTTCTATATGCATTGCTTCCACCCCGTTCATTGGATTGTCTAAAAGTTGAAACTCTGCATTCATTGGGAGTTCCAAAGCTTGAATCTCTTCAACATTTTGATGTTCTACTTCATGACTTGGAATAATATTAGCTAGAGGAGAATGATTCCTAGAAAAGGGGGACGACTCTATAGAAGCTCTGGACTCGACAGATTCTACAGGAACAAACACTAGTGGTTGTTTCCTTTGAAATTGTCTTAATTGTCGGTCATGGGAGATTAAACGCATTATATTATGACTTACAACTCTCAATATAATTGTCAATTCCTCACGATGTTGCAATTCATGTGACTATAGTTTTTGGTGAAGCTGCTCATTTGAATTTTGAATACCTTGGATTATTTTTGTTTATTCCCAAAACTTTTCCTGAAGAGTATGAATTGCACAGTTGAAGCACTCACAGTCATCATGGTTGCAACTCATTTCTCCTTTCTATTGGATTCTCTGGAATAAGGTGATGAATAGACTTAATTCTTCTTAAAATTCCAAGGGAAATATGGTAAATACTTATCTTTACTCTCCTTACTATTTTGTTGAGTACGTAAGGCCTATTCATAATAGATATGAGGGATGATTCTCAAGAATTGAAAGATAGCCTCATTATTGAATAAGAATAATGGAGAGGTGGTGAAGAGGATATTTGTAACATCATTTTCATTGGATATGTGATCATCACTGGTACGAAACAGAGAAAATAATCATATGAAAAATGTTGAAAGGTAGGAATATTGTTGCAGGATAGATTGAAGTAGGAGTTTGGATATGACAGAGAAATTCATGTGAAGTATTTTCTGTCCATCA
>SNQJ01S0019798.1:322498-332914 GCA_010110895.2 Picea sitchensis
AGGAAATCTCACAATTTCTAGGAGTAATTGGGTTCCTTTTTCACAGGATAGGGAGAGCTTGGGGGATGAACATAAGGAGAGTTCAAACTTAAAGGACTAGAGGATGCATACTCAAGGATGTAATATGAGGAAAAATTTCTCCAGAGATTACTTGCTCTCTTCTCTTTCTCCCCCCTTCAAGGCTTGTATATGGATCAATTTATAGCCTCTTGTTGGCACAGGGGAAAAGCTAGGGTTCAACGCTATAACAACGTACCAACAAAACCCTAACTACCTGCCCTTTCGGCAACACCTGCAAAGCAGATTAAGTCTCACCTTAGGTAGAGGGAGGGGGGGTTGGAGGACTCAAGTGTCTGCAACCTAGCTAGGACATAGATATGTGATTACAACACTTAACAAAGCACTTAGCAATTAACATTCATTAATATTCACTTCGCAGGGGAAAACCCTAATTACAGAACATCACAGTATTCACAAGATCTAATACATCCAAACACTTAGCATATAGAAATAGATCAGATCTAGCATCCATTTCCATTACTAAGAACTAAGATACTATTATATCATGTGAATCTAACATATATCACTGCACTAAGCATAAATCAATTCAATAACATAACAACCATAATGCACAAAGAAGCCACAACACAGGATATACATGGTTCACCCCAATGTGGGGCTACGTCCACCAACTCTTCTCTTCTTTATTGTTTTTTTTCAATCTTCTACAAACATAGAGCCATAAGAACCCACTTTGCTTACGACAGGAGATCTGTATGCACCTCGTCAAACCCTCCTTCCCCAGGCTAGGTTACAGCACAAAGTCTCTTTACAGTCACTTGCACTTATCTCTACAACTTCTCATGCACACATTAAGCACAAAGCTAACTCAATCACATAGATCCAACTACTTACATCACTTGCACTCAGCACAATATATCACTTAGAACCACTTTTCTCTTTGATATAGTGTGTTTCTTACATCGCCTAGATATATATTTATACATTACAAAAGGGACCAAGGCATGGGTAAACCCATGGGCTGACATCCCATACCTGTTACATAAACCCTAAACCCAAAAATTCCCTAATAAGGGGTCGAGATCCCATGATCTCCACTTCATCTTGCGCTCCACCTCTGACCAGCCTGTCGAAGTCCCAAAAATGGTCAAACATGAACAAGGTTCTCCAAAACTTGGTCAAGGGCCAACATGCCCCTAACACTCACATGTGAATCATCCTGAGTCACTCTGATCTGGGTAACTCTTCCTCAAATGCCTTGATCGTGGCTCGAGCTACCTCGACCTATTGCTTCACCAGAGCCTCCTGCTTGGAAAACTCCTGGATAACTTTCTCAGTCACAGGTCCTTCTAATCGTTGTTCAACTAAGGTGACCACTTGTTCTAGTTCTGCACCTCATCCTTCAATTTACTCAAAAAGTGTGCAAGCTTCATCTTGCACTGGCTGGAGCTTCTGAGTCACTTCCATGACCTTGCTATGTATGGCATGGACTTGTTGTTGAAATGTTCTTTGTTCTTAGGACCTTTTCATCCTCTCGACCGTTAATAGTGGCTTCAACTGTGTTTGCACTGTTGTTGCTTATTTCTTGGCCTCCTGAAGTTGTGATTCTAGTGTCCTTAGTTCAGGGTCCTCTGCAAGGTGCTCGTAAGTCTTCGCGCTTCAACTGCCGAGATATTTACATTCTAAGGCCAATTCCTTGATTCTATGGACTATGCTTTGGGCATTTTATTCTCTCTAGTCTCGCACTTCCTGCGTAGTGCTTGGCACTACTTGTAACTCCATTTCTGCTACTCTTTGTTGGAGCTGCTAAATGGCTTCAACAAGCCTCCCTACTTGGATTTCCACTGGGTCTTCTTCCATATGTTCTAATCCTGTCACTGAGCTAAGTGCTCTAGTGACTCCTTATTTAACTCCAATCTACTTTGCGAGTAGTTGTTCCTTCTCCTTCTGGATCTATGCTCTATCCTCTGCAAACTTGGCTTGGATGTCGTCTTTTTCCTGTTGCGCAACCCATATTTTCTCTATGGATTCCTCTTTTGCTTGATTTAAGGCCTATGTGGCATGTTCTTTTTCTTCTTGAACACAATGAAGGCAAGCTTCGGTCGCATCTGCTATTTGGTGTAGCTAGGAAGGCTCATCTCCCAACTTTGTTCCTTCTGATGATGGGGGCGCGGTAGACACTGCGCGGCTGGAGTAGCGGGCTTGTTGTACCCCTTTCATCTCTGCTTCAATTATTTCATACATGGTCTCTTGTTTGGCTTCATTGCACTGTAAGATATCTTCTGAGGTATCTGAGACAACAGCGATGATGAAATCTATGTCATCTATTGTGAGCAAAGTCTGCATCTGTGGTTTACTAGCTTTGGACTTCTTCCTCAATGTAGGTTTCGTGGGGGAAACCTTTCTTTTCTTGGAGGTCTCAGCTTCATCAAGAGGATCCCTAGGTGGTGTTACTTCACCTTTTTTCTGCTTGTCTTCTTATCCTTTATCCTTTTCTTTGTCTACTTCGTCATCACCTCCCCCTCCAGGTGAGTCTGAAGCAGTCTCTTCTGATGCGTTGTTCAGCTTCTGTACCTCTTCCTTTTTCTTCCTTCTTCTATTGTTGGGTGCATCGTACTCTTCGTGAGTAACCATAGGACTTTCGATGAGGTCGAGGTTGGACAGTTCTTCCTGGTCGACTGGTATACGGATCTCTGCAGGCCACTCCTTAGTTATTTCTTCCATGTCCTCCTCAGTGATATTATAGTAAGATTGGAGATCTTCTTTATGTTCGTCTCCACGCGCAGTGATATAAATAAAATTTATATATGCACGGAACTTCACAAATGGTCTGAAATTGTGCAAGGTGTTCGGCGTCATATGAGGGAAAGACTCAATAGCCCTCTTCAACTACAGGTAGTAGGTGTGGAACATTGCGTTTGAATCCCATTGTTTCGCCATGTTGCTCAAATACCAGAGCGTGGTGAACTTCGCAGCTAAGGTTTTTGATGGCTCAATCTCAGGGAAGGTCGTACCTTTCGACATTTCCCAAGAAATGAAAGTGATGAGGATCAGCAGCCAACTGAAGTGGAACGCATAGCCCTGATCCTGAGCTTTGTGGCAGTCTTTCTCTAACTGGTTGACAAGGTAACTCGCCCAGTTCACATGTAGTCCTTCAATGCATTTTCTCGCGAGGTCAATAATGAACCCCATGAGCTGCGTGGGTCTATTCTTCCTTACCATCTTACCAGCGATCAACTGGCAGGCTAGGTGCACTGTGCCATCCTGAATGGAGGCTACCTTGTAGCCTCACTTCCCCTTTTCCACATCGCCATAGGTATTTTTAATTTTCTGCACCAGGGCGCAATTTGGAGCCTTCCCTAGATACAATTCTTATGGGTCTGGTCCTTGCATGCTTAATCCAGTGATCCGATGGATCAGCGCCAGATCTAGCCATAGATAACCACCATGGAATCAGGACAACAGGAGTTTAACGCATGCATTAACCTCTTGATGCCTTCCAAAGTGTGTTATTTTCATCATGTTTAGGATAGTGGACCTCGCGATGTCCATAGTCCATGGCTGGGGGATGATATTCGACTTCGTCCCCTTCATCTTGGTCAAATATTTTTATGGGGTTAGCATGCCAAATTTCTTGCAATCTCCCAAGTTTAAGTCATTGATATTCAACGTCATGATTTGTCCTAATTGTGGTCCTACTACACATATCCCCTTCGGGAGGTACGCAGTAATCAAGGTGTATTCGAAGTCCCTTGGTACATTGTCATGGCTCACCGCACCAGCCAGAGGCAGGATATAGTTGGGCAGGAAAGAGGGGATGAGATTTGCATTTGCCAAGTCATCACAATGCTTGGTTCATTTCTTGGTCGCAGCTGGGGATGGTCCAAATCTACGAGAAGTTGACGGGGATGCTTTCACTCCTCTCATCGATGAGGCTTGTATGCCTACATACATCACCTTCTGTTCCATGAGGTCTATTAGGATTTCTTCGATGGATTTTTCTATTGCGTTGAAGTCACCCGACATGCACACTCGAGATCAAGTATCTCAGGTCGATGAACAAACAATCACGATAATAGAATGGGTGGCAAGCTCTCAATAGGCACTGCAAGAAAGCAACTAGTTCTCTGTGGGCTCGGATAATCACAATTCAAAAAAGTGTTCTTGGTGCAATGCTCGACAGGATAAATAGACAACGTCGTAACAGACTCCTCCAACGGGCAAGAACGCCTCAATCAATGTAATTCCATCCATTATGGCGCGGTCCCAACGGTCTAATGGCGATCTTTCTGGTCATAACTATGGTTTGAGTCATTATGGAGCATCAGGCTAACGGTCGGGACAGATCCAACATATTGCTTTGCTGTGGAAAAATGACAATCTACATTGTTCTGATATCCAGACGAAGTTCCAGTTCTGCAAACATTCCTTATGTGAAGTCCTCCCTGGAACTTCCTGTAATTTCTCTAACTTTGATTTATTCTTACTGAGCTTTATGGATTTCTTTCTTGTAATCTAAGTCGTTGGTTTCCTCTTTCCATTATTGTTTTTATCTCTTCTTGGCATAGTAACTTTTCACTGGTATGGCTCATTCAAGGGTTCTGGTAGTAATACTTATTCTTTTTCTAGAGTATGTGATCCACTCTCTCGTACAAACAGGTGTTTCAAGTCTTCCTGTGTTCTTTCAACTTTGATGTCCAGATCTCTGGTCCTCAGTAGCTTTGACTGGTCCTCTTGTTCTTCCAGTAAGTTTGCTATTCTCCTAGCCATGAAATCCCTTAGTTCTTATTTTTTCTATTCTACAGATTCCTCTGCTTGTTTCCTTCGTATCTGATCTTTCTCAATCCAAGTTTTTCCTAGAAAAATAGCAAATGGGTCATTGTTCTCAACAAACTTAACGATCTCAAATTCTTTGTCTGTCGAAGTTCCATGAGTACTCATAGATATCTAGGTAAGTCATCCACATAGGGTTATCATATTCCCTTTAAACGATCTTATTCCTCCCAATGAAGGAACCATAGTAGGTTTTCCCAAAATTTCCCAAGTTCTTTATGTCATGATATTCACCTATGTTTCCTCATCCAGAACACAGTCTATGTCGAAGTCTCCTATTCTTGTTTCTATGCACTCCTTATCGTTTAAGATCTCTGATAATTTGATATCTCTATGATCATTCAGGGTTTCTTTCATCTGTAGTAATACAGTCTCTAATTATTTCTGGGGTTCTATCGTATCCTTATTTTATTGGCCTATATCATGGTTTTCTTGTCTCATATTCATGTTTTCAACTTTAGCAATCATTCTATGGAAATCCAAAACTTCATGTTCCATAGCTTGATAGCAAAGACAACTAGGACCTCTACCAGGGAATTCCTTAGCAAGATGTCCTGGTCTTCTACAACTATAACAAAGATTTAATCCTCTCTTTATTTTAAATGACCCCCAACCTTTCATGTACTGCGCATTGGGATCACAATAACTAACCTGCAAAAAATTCTTTCTAGGATCCCGCATCCATTTGTTAGTCCAAACATTCTTTCTATGCGTAGGAATAACATATCTTTCACTATTCTTATCAGATCTACTCATATCCAATCTTATTTCTTCTAGTTGTGCCCTAGTTTTCAGAATAGGACAAAATCTATTAGACGTACCTAGATCCTTTCTTTCGAAACAAAAATTTTCACTTAGCTTACCTTTATCAGAGAACAAAGCTTTAAGAACTTACCTCTTTTCTTCAAATCGGTCTTCTTTTCTTAGCACAGAGATTCACGGTCAAGTAGAATATTGTGCACTAAAGAAACAGATCTACGCACAGAGATTTATTTTCCTTAGTTCCCAGCAATCACAGTTTCAGGTCCTGGCAATGGAACCATTTGTTGGCGCGTGGGCAGACCCAGGGTTCAATGCTATAATAGCATACCAAAAAAACCCTAACTATCGGCCCTTTCAGCAACACCTACGAAGCAGATGAAGTCTCACCCGAGGTAGAGGTGGGGGGGGTTGCAGGACTCAAGTGTCTGCAACCTAGCTGGGACACAGATTTGTGATTACAACACTTAACAGAGCACTTAGCAGTTAACATTCATTAATATTCACTTCGCAGGGGAAAACCCTAATTACAAAACAACACAATATTCACAAGATCTAATACATCCAAACACTTAGCATATAGAAACAGATTAGATCTACCATTCGTTCCCATTACTAATCACTAAGCTACTATTATATCAGGTGCATCTAACATATATCATTGCACTAAGCATAAATCACATCAATAGCATAACTACCATAATGCACAAAGCAACCACAACATAGGATATGCGTGGTTCACCCCAGTGTGGGGCTATGTCCACCAACTCTTCTCTTATTTATTGTTTTATGTCAATCTTCTACAAGCACAGAGCCACAAGAACCCACTCCGCATAGGACAGGAGATTTGCGCGCACCTTGCCAGACCCTCCTTCCCCGGGCTAGGTTATAGCAAAAATTCTCTTTACAATCACTTGCACTTAGCTCTACAAGTTCTCATGCACACAGTAATCACAAAACGAACTCAATCACATAGATCCAATTACTTACATCACTTGCACTCAACACAATATAGCACTTAGCACCACTTTTCTCTTAGATCTAGTTTGTTTCTTACATCACCTGGATATCTATTTGTACATTACAAAAGGGACCAAGGCATGGATAAACCCATGGGCCGACATCCCATACCCATTACATAAACCCTAAACCCAAAAATGCCCTAAGAAGGGGCCGAGATATTGCGATATCCACTTCGCCTTGTGCTCCGCCTTCGACCAGACTGTCAAAGTCCCAAAAATGGTCAAACATGACCAAGGTTCTCCAAAACTTGGTCAAGGGCCAACACCTCCAAAGGGAATTGAAGGGTCGAATCAGAGCGTTTCTAGCATATGAAGGCCAAGGGTTATGGATCTCGTGAATTGGCATGGAAAACCCAAAATAGTTTTTAATTTTTAGCACAAAACCTGACGTATGCGGGTTGTAATGGAGCAACCTACATATACACAAGTTGTATAACTGTAGCCCATGTATATGTACAAAAAATTGAATTTTTGACTTTGGATTGAGAAAAATAGGGAAATTGAGTCTGCAAAGGGAAAGGGGAGGCCACCAAAGCATGATGCATAGAGTGTGGCAAAAATTGTTATAACACTTGGTATTGAGGCTATCTTGGTTATGGTTGAGGCACTTCATTGATAATATCCTATGATATGATACATGGTTGATGCATGAGACGATATGTGGTTTATGTACTTGGTATAGTACATGGTTGATGTACTTGGTGTGGTACAGGCTTGGTATATTGTATGGTATAGGTTTCATGTATGATATGGTACATGGTTGATACATGGTATGGTACAAGTTTCGGTTCATGGTTGATGCACAGTTTGGTACAAGTGTTGGTGCATTGGTGATGCATGGTTTTGTATAGTTGTTGGTGCATGGTTGATGCATGGTTTGGTATAGTTGTTGGTGCATGGTTGATGCATGGTTTGGTACAGGTGTTGGCGCATGAATGATGCATTGTTGATATAGGTTGTTGTACATGGTTTGATGATGGTATCCATGTGAGAGGATCTGGTTTTGTTGATGTTGAGTATCATCAATGGTGACAAGTTGATGTGACAGTGGCAGTGACAGTGGTAGTGTTTGTGGTAGTGATAATTGGTCTACACTTATATTTTAGGGTAGTAAGACAGGGCAAGGAAAGGGGGTTGTAGCCTCCTTCTAGTTGGTACCGGAGAACACAAGGAGTTGGAGATTCCTTTAGGTTGGAGCCTTGGAATTAGGGGGTTGTATCCTCCTTCCATTTGGTGTTAGATAACACATGGATTTGGATATTCCTTCAGGTTGGAGCCTTAGAATTAGGGGGTTGTAGCCTCCTTTTGGTTGGAGCCAGCTAATTCAGGGAGTTGTATCTTCCTTCAGTTTGGAGCCTGTAAATAGGGGGTGTAGCCTCCTTCTAGTTATAGCTGGAGAATTGGGAAGTTGGTGCTTCCAATGAATGTATTCTTTGATATATATAAGAAAGCATTCCGTGGTTTTCTCCCATTTGGGTTTCCACGTAAACTTTGGTGTAATGTGTATTTGATGTGATGTTGTTGATGTGATTATGCTTATGTTTATATGCTCATGATATATTTAATGCAATCATAGATGATACATTGATGATATACTGTTGATAAGATTGAATTTTATATATTGTGGTTAAAAGTGGTAAAAGTGTTCATACCGATTCACCCCTCCCCCCTCTCAATATTCCAACAAAAGGGATTAGGGTTATATGATTTAATGTTATAGGGGTAAACCATGGTTAAGAGTTATAGGAACTACATATATCATATTATTAGGTCTATTGATTATATATATTAGGGATAAGGGGCTATGTGTTTTTTCTATAGGGTTTAAAGTGGTTGAAGGATTACATGAGTTATGGTTTAAGGTTTAAGGGTTTTTTTTAATGGTTTATAAGGGTTATAGTTTTAGGGTTTTGGTTGATTATTATAGGGTTGGTTATGAAACAAGGAACCGTATTTATTCTTGGAATAACTACGGGAAAAAATATCTTTCATATAGGGGTCATATGAAGTTATTTGAAAATCACAACTATTATGACTAAAATGGTCACCTAGGACACTTGTAGAAATAGGACTGGGATGTGCCAATTTGATTAAGCTAAAATAAAAAGAAATACATAATTAATAAACTATTAATAAAATATCTCTAATGCCTTACTACATGAAAAACAACAAGGGAAAACATGACACACAATGGACTAGGTAGGAAACCAACCTCAGAGTGAGAACTTGGCCTTCCAAACAAGCCTCCACTAGGGAAATAAACTCTATTGAGGGTATAACTTAAGTGAATCTATGAAAGAGAATGGTTATAATGACCTCAAATAAAAACCCACACCTAAGATCATGAAAGAAATGAGGGTCCTCAAAGCACATAAATTATTTGTCTCGGGTATTGTTCATAATCCCACAAACATTTCAATTAGGTGGAATTGTAATAATATCCACTAATATGTATGTTCAAAAGATGAAGGTTTGTGGGAACAATCATGGGTCATGTATGAAGGTTTACATCAGATTTAAGTGATTAATAGTTATAGGGGTTATTAAGGCTCATGTATTAAGGGTTAAATTTATATGGATTAGTGGCTCAAAGGGTTATAAATATTATGGATATCGGTTTATAATGATTATAGACCAAGTATTAGTGGTTAAAATGGTTACATGTTAAGGGTAATAACAAGTATACAGATTACAATGGTTTTTGGGGTTAGTTGTTAAGCATTAGAGGTTATATAAGTAAATGGTTAGGGATTGTGCATTGTAGGTTCTAGGGGTGTTAAGGGTCATAAGAGTTAGGGGTTGTATTGGTTAGATGTTAAGGTTAAGGGTTGTATTTGATTCCCTTAAGGGTAAGAGGTTGTACATGTTATCAATTATTTATTGGGATTAAGTTTTATTAGGATTAGGGGTTATTGGGATTATAGTTGTTATAAGAGTTAGGATTTAGGGTTTATAGTTGTTTATGGTGATAAAGGTTAAATGGGTTAGATATTATATGGGCTATGGGTTAAGGTTTAGTGGTTATAAAATTGAATGTTATGGTTATAATGGTTATATAGATTACAAATTAAAGGGATTACAGGTTAGGAGATACAGGGTTCGGGCATAAGGGGCTATAAGGGAGAAGGGATGTAAGGGATAGAGTTCTTAATGTAATTAATGGTTATATGGGATAGGTAATGAGGTTATAAAAAAAAATAGATATTATGGGTTATTTTGGGTATGATATAGGTTTTAAGGGTTATTGGGGTTATGGGTTATGATTTATAAGTGTTATGAATTTTAAGGGATGGTCGTTATAGTGGTTAAGGGTTTAGTGTTATATGGGTTAGGGTTTTAAGACTTAGTTTTAAGACTTAGTAGTTAATAATTATACTAGTTAAGAGTTATAATTACTAGGGATTAAGGGCCATAATGGTTAGGATGATTTGAGTAATAAGTGTTATAATAAATAGGGCTAATAGGGTTATAGGGGTTATTGGATTTAAGGGTTATTGGGGTTAGGAGTTAAAAGTGTAGGGTGCATTTCAGCTATAGGTGTCATGGATTAGGTGTTATAAGGGCTATGGTTTAGGGTTTATATAATTGGAAAACTAGGGACCTATCAATAAGATTCAGATCCATATGCCACAAATTCACTGTGGGCATTTACATTTGTGGGATTTCATCTAGTCTATTCACAAAGCGAGTTAGCACACTTTTGGTCATTTTGTTCAATGAGGAAACAAGTGTCCTAAGCACATCAAAATATGTAGGAGGAGGAGAGGGGGATAAGCACCCC
>SNQJ01S0019800.1:903-23010 GCA_010110895.2 Picea sitchensis
ATTTAAATTACATTTTTGAATGTAGAAATGGATTAAGCAGGCTGAAGAACACTTAAACCACTTGGATTAAACAGATTTAAAAATTTTCATTTAATTTAATTTTCTATCAACTTAAGTTTTCAAAAAAATCAATTAAAGTTGTATATTAATCAAAACATTAAATTTCAATAATAAAAATAAGTTAATTACAAAAATACACTACAAAAAATCACAATTTTTTGTTGTTTAAATTGCATTTTTGAATCCTGAAATGGAATATGCCAAAAAAAAAAAAAACATAATGTATTTAAGCTAATAATTTTCATTTCTTTTAATTTTCTATCAATTAAAGTTTAAAAAAAAATAAACTAAAATTGTATATTAATCAAAACATAAATTCAACTCGTTAAATTCCAATACAATAACAAGTGTTGTGTCGCAGCTTAGCCAAGTAGATTTGGTTATGGAGATGGCAGTTTGCAGCTTATAATTATTCATGGCCATGATTTTTGGAAAATGGGGAGAGTCTGAATATTGTTTAAAAAATAGAAATTAACAGTATGGTAAGTAAAAGGTAATTAGAATAGATGTTTAAAAAATATTAAAAAGTTATGTTCAATTGTTTTTTAGAAATGAAATGATAAAGAAAATTGTAAATATTAAAAGGTTAAAAAGTATATTGAAATTACATTTAATAGTAATTTAAAAATTAATGTGCATTGTCAATCCTTTCGAACTTGTGTGGTGAGTTGTCACTAAGCAAAGCATAATTAATTTGCATTGGGAAGAGCGCAATGGTGGCAGGTATGGAAGGGAGCGATAAATGCTTTGAAACTTTTTGTGAACCCGGGTAGAGTGAAACTTGGGAGTTCGAGTGCGGGGTGGAATTGTAGAGCAGGGAAGTTTTGGGTGCAAGATGTATATGACGGAACACGGGAATGAGAGTTCAATAGCGCCAAGCCGACAACCCGGGGCCATAAAATTGGGTAAGTATGGAAAGGAAGGGCGGTCCGTCAGGCTCTCCTAAATCATGGTTTAATGTGTGTTAATGGGAGATGTCCTTGAGGTTTTCGCTTATTAGTGCCAATTTTTTTCGAACATGTGTGTTGAGCTGTCACTAGTAAAAGCATAATCAATGTGCATTGGGAAGGGCACGAAGGTAGAGGGGATGGAATGCAGTGATAAATGCTTTGAAATATTTTTGAAGCTTGCAAGATGAAGCAATTGTAGAGCACAGATGTTTTCGATGCAAGATGTACATGACGGAATTGTAGATGGCGGAAGTTTTGGGTGCAAGATTTATAATAGCACCAAACTAGGGATCAACGGTTATAAAGTTGGCTAACTATGGAATTGTAGATCATCGAAGTTTTTGGTGCAAGATGTATATCACAAAACAGCCGGAAGGAAAGTTCGGTTACGCCAACACGAGAACCGGCGGCCATAGAATTGGCTAGGTATGCAAAGCAACGACAGTCGGTCGGATTCCCGTAAATCACGGTTGAATGTGTTTCTTGCTTATTAATGCCAATAAGCGAACCTATGTATTGAGGTGTCGCTAGTAAAAGCATAATGAATGTACATTGGGAAGGACGGGAATGTGGCGGGGGTTGAAGAGAGCGATAAATGGTTTGAAATTATTGTGAACCAGGGTATAGTGAAGGTTGCGACCATAAAGTTGGCTAAGAATGGAATTGTAGATGAGGGAAGTTTAGGGTGCAAGATGTATATCACTGAACACGGGGAATGAGAGTTTTGTTGCACCAACCCGGGAACCGGCAGCCATAGAATTGGCTAGGTATGAAAAGCAATGGTGGTCAGTCAGATTCCCATAAATCGCGGTTGAATGTCTTTTTTGCTTATTAATGCCAATGAGCGAACATGTGTGTTGAGTTGTCGCTAGTACACGCATAACAAATGTGCATTGGGAAAGGCGAGAATGTGGCGGGGATTGAAGAGAGTGATAAATGGTTTGAAACTTTTGTGAACTCGGGTATAGTGAAGCTTGTGAGTTCGAGGAGCCTGGGGTCGAATTGTAAATGACGGAAGTGTTGTGCAAAATGTATATCACGGAAGTGTTGTGTGCAACATGTATATCATGGAACAGGAGGCATAAGAATTCCATAGCGCTAAATCGCGACCCCACGGTGAGATAATTGGCTAAGTGTTGAAAGGGACCGCGGTCCGTCGGGCTCATGTTATGACGATATAGATGGAGATGAGGATCTGGCAGTCGGCTAACCCGAGAACCCGCGACCAATCCAGGAGTTCGAGAAAGTCAAGTTCAAGTTTAAAGAGATTTTGTTTATATTTATTTAACATATATATATATTAATGTATCTTAATAGATTATTTGTGGTCCAAATGTAAACCATGTTCCAATTTGTGGAGGAATTGTAGACCACGGAAGTTTTGGGTGCAAGATGTATATCGTCGAATTGTAGATGACGAAAGTTTTGGGTGCAAGATTTATAATAGCACCAACCCGGGGGTCAGACTCTCATAAATCATCGTTGAATCCGTTTTTTTCTTATTAATGCCAATAAGTGAACCTGTGTGTTGAGTTTTCGCTAGTATAATCATAATGAATGTGCATTAGCAAGGATGAGAATGTGGCGAGAGTTGAAGAGAGCGATAAATGGTTGAAATTTTTGTGAACCCGAGTATAGTGAAGGTTGTCGCCATAAATTTGGCTAAGTATGGAATTGTAGATCACGGAAGTTGAGGGTGCAAGATGTATATCACGGAACACAGGGAATGAGAGTTCGGTTGCGCTACCCCGGGAACCGATGACCATAGAATTGGCTAGGTATGAAAAGCAACGACGGTCGGTCGGACTACCGTAAATCGTGGTTGAATAGTGAACCTGTGTGTTGAGTTGTCGCTAGTAAAAGCATAATGAATGTGCATTGGGAAGGGAGGGAATGTGGCGGGGATTGAAGAGAGTGATAAATGGTTTGAAACTTTTGTGAACAGTGAGTTCCAGGAGTCCGGGGTCGAATTGTAAATCACGGAAGTGTTGGGTGCAAAATGTATATCACAGAATTGTTGTGTGCAAGATGTATATCACAGAATAAGGGGCATAAGAATTCGATAACGCTAAGTCGAGACCCGGCGGTGAGATAATTGACTAAGTGTTGAAAAGGACGGCGGTCAGTTGGGCTAATGATGTGATGATATAGATGGAGATAAGCTAACCCAGGAACCCATGACCAATCCAAGAGCTCGAGAAAATTAGGTTCAAGTTTAAAGAGATTTTGTTTATATTTATTTAAAATGTATTCATATTAATGTATCTTAATAGATTATGTGTGGTCCAAATGTAAACCATGTTCGAATTTGTGGAGGAATTGTAGAACATTGAAGTTGTGGGTGCAAGATGTATATGGTGGAACTATAGACGATGGAAGTTTTGGGTGCAAGATTTATAATAGCGCCAACCCAGGGGTCGGTCGGACTCCCATAAATCGTTGTTGAATGCGTTTTTTTCTTATTAATGCCAATAAGCGAACCTGTGCGATGAGTTGTCGCTAGTAAAAGCATAATCAATGTGCATTGAGGAGGGCGGGGATTGAAGAGAGCAATAAATGTTTTGAAGGTTTTTTGAACCCGGGTATAGTGAATCTTGCGAGTTCCAATAGTCTAGGGTCTAATTGTAAATGACGGAAGTGTTGGGTGAAAAATTTGTATCACAGAATTGTTGGGTGCAGAATGTATATCAGGGAAGTGTTGTGTGCAAGATGTATATCACGGAACACAGGGCATAAGAATTCGATAGCGCTAAGTTGGGATGTCATGGTGAGATAATTGGCTAAGTGTTGAAAGGCACGGTGGTCATTCGGGCTCATGATGTGAAGGCATAGATGGAGATGAGGATCTGGTAGTCCGCTAACCAGTGAACCCGCGACTAATCCAGGAGCTCGAGAAAGTCAAGTTCAAGTTTAAAGGGATTTTGTTTATATTTATTTAAAATGTATTCATATTAATGTATCTTAATAGATGATTTGTGGTCCAAATGTAAACCATGTTCAAATTTGAAGGGTGTTTTGGGCTCACAATTTTTGCTCAAACCCATAAGCAATAGAGAAAAAAATATATGACTTAACATTTTGTATATGGAAGCATATTCTGAAATATAGGAAGTTGCAATATATGCACAATATAAAACAGGAACATGTGCAGGGAAATAAGTTAATTTTAAGAAGAAATACAAAATTCAAATAACAACACCAAACATTGAAGATCACCATAGAACGACCTCAAATAATTATATTCAGATAAACTAGGTCAAAAAATACATTTGAGAATATTTCCCAAAATAGTTGTCTTGGAATTTGTAAAAACATATATAGTTCAGTACATATTCTATGAAATAAAAATGTGTTTGTCAGAATGACTGGGATTGGAACTGTCGCGGACTAGAAATCAAAGATGTACAAGAATGAAGTTTGTAGAAAGAAGAAAGTCGGCGATGGAAAACAGCAAGACCTCGCAAGAAGAAAGAAAAAATTGTCAGTCATCGATTAAAGCTTTGTTAGAGTAACTGGATGAAGACAGAAGAATGTGATCAATATCAACTTACTATGATGATGTCCAGTGCCTTGTCATTTGATCGTTGATGTCATTTTATGGCTTTCCTTGGCTTTGATCTTCATTGGTAATCTGGTCGACAACCTTTTTGAACCATTCTTCGATGTAGCTCCTCATGGGCGCCATGTTGATTTCATGCCATATTTTTATATTGAAAAATTCACTTTCCAAGTCCTTTAGATCAATAGAGAGGTTGTTCAATGCTTCTTGAATATCTTGGTTTTTAATTGAATAATCGACTGGCCAATTTTTCACGTCATCTTCACCGTATTCAAGAATGCCATAGAAATTTTCAAATGACAGTCTTTTATAGATATGAACTTGATCATCAAATGCTTGTTGGTTAAAAACAACGAGTTGAATATCAATTTTGGGTCTTGGACTTCATTGGTGTTGCCAACTAGATCTATCTCAGTTAGTTTCTTGAATAGTTTGTCTCTTCTAGATATGGCCTAAATACATGCTTGAACGATACCATTCAGGTTTTTTACCTTTTCTTTCCAGCATGCATTTAGTTGGTCTATTCGATCCGGGTAAGGGAGATCCTTCTGTCTTCTTCTGAATTTCGTCATACCAGTAAATTTAACACCAAATGGTAAAATTGCATCGAGGTAGAAACCTTGCTCGTTCTTGAGATCTTCTTGCCGATACTCATGAAAAGCATGTGCTCTTATTCCAAAAGAGACCATATTCTTTGACATCTCCCAAGCTTTTGTTATTAATTCCATTCTTTTGTTTATATTATTTTCCACATATCCTCGGGCCGATGTGAGAAGGCTTTATGATCCTTTTAACTTTGTTGCTGGTGCGGTGGGCCCAATCATTTCCAAAGGAGTAGAAAACAGTGGAAGAAGCATTAGAGTTGCCTCCAATTCTTTGATTCGCTCCTTTAACATGACGTTTTCTGTTTCAAGGCCGCTAATAGAGTTTTATATAGTGTCTCTAGTTTCTCGGTGTATCTGGGAGATCTGGGAGTGGCACATGTTGCGTAGGTTGATCTATGAATGAGATTTCCCTTTCTTATTCTTTACATCTCTCTTTCCAATAACCAATTTTTTGGATTCGTTGTCAAAAAAAGCTCTCTAAAATGCAAAAGACTCTTCTTCGTCCAATGTATCGGTGTCGATTATTTCCATCCCAGGATTATGTGGAGCAATGCTCTCTAGCTGCTTGTCATCAGGGAACATTTTGTCAATTTCTAGTTCCATATCTTCGAGGGAGAGATCGTGGATATCAATTTATCCCCTCGATCCCTCCTATTCTTGGACTATTGTTTTCCATTTTTTGCTCACGAGAAGTTTGTGAGAACTTTCAATTTTGTCGGAGGGAGGGTTCTTATCTCCTCCTCCGCCTGAAGAACTGTCAGTGAATTTCTTACTTGGGTAGGTCGTTGGAGTACTGCTCCGAGATGTTGTGGTCTTGGGTGTGGTGGTCGGGGATTGGGCACTTTTTTCACTCGAGCCTTTTCGTTTCTGCTTGTACAAATCATTGGTACCGGCACTGGGTTCTTTTAGGATAGTGTCAGTGAAAGAATTGTTGAAGTGGCCCGCGAAACCGTCAATCTTGTTCATATTCCTGACCATGAAATCCCCAACTTTCCAAGGCAGAGAGATGAATTAAATTTTTCTTTTTTCATGGGAAAAATGCAACCAGTAGATGTACTACCTTGCTATTCCAGCAAAAAACATTGTACCAGATATGTGACATGGAAGGAAGCAAGGATTTTGTTTGGACCCAAAAATCCTTATAACATTATAGTTCTCCATTTCTTCTAGTGTGCCCTTCCTATCCAAGAAGTTGGTCACCTAATCAGACAACCGAGGAAAATACTTTCCAAATATCAATGCTTTAAAAACTGAAATAAAATCATTAAAGACTTTATAAAAATGTTGGGAAGCATCGTGTCTCCATTTCTTCTAGTGTGCCCTTCCTATCCAATAAGTTGGTCACCTAATCAGACAACCGAGGAAAATACTTTCCAAATATCAATGCTTTAAAAACTGAAACAAAATCATTAAAGACTTTATAAAAATGTTGGGAAGCATCGTGTCTCCATAATATCTTGTACAAGAAGGCTACTAGGTCAAATTCACAATTCATCTTCTTACACATAGACAGTCCAGGGAATGGACAGCAATTCGCTGTCGTGAAAATTAAATAAGATGACATAAAGAATTTCTTATGCCTTGTGTATTGTAATAACTCGGAAGAGATTTCAATGGAAATCAACTTTCCCCAATGGAAGATGGCTTATTCCTTGACCGTAAAATATAAAATATACAGAATCATTCGAGAGATGTTGGCTACACTTTCTTGTCCCGTTATCCTCGTGAAAAGCCATGCAATTTGCCGGAAAGGTTTTTAAATGCAATAACCTGTAATATGGTCATGTCTCGGGGAGCGACTGCTGGGTTCTCTAAGAAATTCGGCAAGAGGTCCAATTCATTACCATGCTTCTTTAAGAACTGTCTGCAATTCTCGCCCTTGAAAGTAGGCGTTGGGTCGAGAAGTCTTAACATATTTCGAAATACTTGAGGCGATAGGGAGACTTGGGAATGGTTGCCCAACTAGAAAATCCGTTGGTTTGGAATATAGTTCTCAGCGCAGCACGTGACCAACTCCTTAAAGTAAAAAAATTTGGGTACACAATCTGCTCTTGCAATTCCAGATGTCGAGATAAATTTCTTCTAGGCAGAAGGGGACGAGTAGTAGTCATAAGCTCTGGACCACTGAAAACTATGGTCCTCACTTCCGAAAATATTCAGGGCATCTCCACAGAAATGTTGTTGAGTTGCAACCATAAGGTGATGAGAACGCTCATTTTCTCCTCATAGTATTTAAAATGAACGTTGTAGCATCATAATATAATCTTCGGTAAATCTTGGTTCAATGTGTTTTAATGGGAGATGTCCTCGACCTTTTCTCCTTTTAATGCCAATATTTTCGATGTGTCGGGTGAGTTGTCACTAATAAAGGCATAATTAATGCGCATTGGGAAGCCCGCGAAGGTGGCGGGGATAGATGGGAGTGAAAAATGCTTCAAAATTTTTGTGGACCTGGAAGCCCAGGAACCAACGAATCTGTGACAACAAAATCTGAAGAATCGACTAAGTATGGAAAGGCGGGGTACAATGCCTTCAAAAAGTTAAAGTAAATAACAATTTTTCCGAGCTCAAGATCCACACACACAAAAAAAAGAAAAAACAGATGCCATAATATTGACCTCTGCCAATTTGATAATAGGGAGGTTTAGTTGATGGATCCAAATATGGCTTACTTCATGAGATTGGGGTGCACGTGGGTTTCCTGTGAGAAAAGCTAATGTTTTGATGAAGATTTGTTTATATTTCTACATGTGGCAGTAATTGTGTGATAGTATTTAGAATGAACACTAGAGGATGGTAATATAATCTCCCGTAAATCTTTGTTTAATGCATTTTAATGGGAGATGTCATCCAACTTTTATCTCATTAATGCCAATATTTTCAAAGCTAATAAAAGCATAATCAATTTGCATTGGGAAAGTGTGCGAAGATGGTAGGGAAATCGAGAAAGTATGAAAAGGCGGGGTGATCAGACGGACGTAGACAGACTCATCGTAGGTAGAGTGAAGCTTGCGACTTCTAGGAGTTTGGAGTCGAATTGTAGATAATGGAAGTTTTCAGTGCAATATGTGTATGACGGAACAATGGCATGAGAGTTCGATAGCATGGATCCGGGGACTGGCAGGCAGAAACATTAACTATGGGAAAAACATTGTCAGCTGTGTAATATACTTGGATATCGACAAAATCAGGTTCAAGTTAGAAGATAATTTGTTTATATTTATTTAAACACTTTTCATATTATTTTATTTTATTAGTATTATTTGTGGCCCAAATGCAAACCATGTTCAAATTCGATGGGTGGATCAACATTTTTGTATGCAAGCATACTCTCAAATATGTGAAACTGTAATATATGCACAATACTAAAGAAGGGCATCATGTCAACACCTTTGTAGATGACAATGGGCTAGTACAATATTGCATTCTTGCTATGATTATGCCTTAAAAAAACTAAAATAACCAACATTTTTTTGCGAATTCAAGATTGATAGGAAGAAACTAATCAGATTCCATAATATTCTCTCATTAATTCATTTTAATGGGAGATGTCTTTAAGCTTTCCGCTTATTAATGCCAATATTTTCGAACATCTGTGGTGAGGTGTCATTAGTAAAAGCATAATTAATGTGCATTGGGAAGGGGCGAAGGTGGTGGGGATGGAGGGGAGTGAAAAATGCTTTGATACGTTTTTTAGCCTGGGAGTCCGTGAACCCGCAAAACTTTGAAGAAACGACTAAGTGTGGAAAGGCGGGGCGGTCAAACAGAGTCATCGTAGGTAGAGTCACGCTTGTGAATTCAAGTAGTCTATGGTCGAATTGTAGATCACCCAATTTTTGGGTGCAATATGTATACTCTGAACACGCGGCATGAGAGTTAGATAACACCTACCCGAGAACCCACAGCCATAAAATTGGCTAAGTAAGGAAACTAAAGGCGGTCGATCGGACTTGTGATGTCAAGATATATATGGATATAGAATTTGTGAGTTCGCCACTCGGGAACCCGTGAGCATAGAAATGCGACTAAGTATAGAAGAAGAAAAAGAAAGGGAGCAAATAAATTTATGCTTCACACAAGAACACTTTGTCTGATAATTATCAAGCGATAGAAACACATCGACTAGGAGGCATGAGAGTTCAATAGGGCCTAGCCGGGTACCAACGGGCATAAAATTGGTTATGTATGGAAACGAACAACGGTTGGTCGGACTCGTGATGTGAAGATATAGATGGATATAGAATTTATGAGTCCTCAACCCTGAGAACCCGCGAGCATAGACATGCGACTAGGTATAGAAGCAAAAACGGATAATAGAGGGGAAGAAGAAAAGGGAAAAACTAGCAAGTATAGAAGAGGAAAAACAAAGGGAGTAAAGAACTTTATGCGTCACATTACAACACTTGGTCTTAAGTATTGAAAGGCGGGGCAGTCAGACGGAGTTATCGTAGGCAGAGTGAGGCTTGCGATTTCGAGGAGTCTGGGGTCGAATTGTATATAAACGGAGTTTTGGGTGCAAGATGTATACCCGAACACGAGGCATGGGAGTTCGATAGTGCCTATGCGGGAACCTGTGGACATAAAATTGGCTAAGTATGGAAATGAACAACAGTCGATTAGACGCATGATGTGAAGATATAGACGGATATAGAATTTCTCACTCCGCCACCCCAGGAACCCGTGAGCATAAATATGTGACTAAGTATAGAACCATAAATGGATAATACATGGAAAGAAGAAAAGGGAAGAACGGGTAAGTATAGAATAGGAAAAATAAAGGGAGCAAAGAACTGTATTCGTCACACAACAACACTTAGTCTGATGATTATCAAGCTATAGAAACACATCAACTATGGGGAAAACATTTTTAGCCATGGAATATAGCTAGAGCTCAACAAAACCTGGTTCAAGATAAAAGAGATGTTGTTTATATCTATCTCAACAAGCAATAGACAAAATATATGACTTGGCACATTTATATGCAAGCATTCAGACGAAGTCATCATAGGTAGAGTGAGGCTTGGGAGTTCGAGTCCGAGGTCGAATTGTAGAATACCCGGAGTTTCGGGTACAAGAGGTATACTGCGAACACGGGGCATGAGAGTTCGATGACGTCTACGCAGGAACCCGCGGCCATAAAATTGGCTAAGTATGAAAATGAATAGCGATTGGTCGGACTCGTGATGTAAATATATAGAGGGACATAGAATTTCTCACTCCGCCATCCCGGGAACCCACGAGCATGGACATGGGAATAAGTATAGAACCAGAAACGGATAACAGAGGGGAAGAAGAAAAGGGAAAATAGTAAGTATAGAAGAGGAAAATGAAAGGGAGCAAAGAACTGTATGCCTCACACAACAACACTTAGTGTGATAATTATCAAGCGATAGAAACACATCAACTATGGGAAAAACATTCTCAGCCATGGAATATAGTTGGAGCTCAATAGACCCTAGTTAAAGTTAAAAGAGATGTTGTTTATATCTATTTCAACAAGCAATAGAAAAAATATATGACTTGGCATTATTACATGCAAGCATATTCTAAAATATGACAAGCTCCAATATATGCACAAATTGGACAACGTATGCAGATCAGAGTTTTTGTAATCATACCTCTTAGTCTCTGGGCCTTGTACTATGATGGAGGTTTCACTTCTACTTGTCGATAGTTCTTGTGAACTAAAAAACATGTGGTGTAAACGACATAGACATGTTTACCATGGAATAGCAGAATAAATAACTGTGGATATTTGTTTCGTAAACATAGCAAGAGCATAATCTATGAATCCTTACCTTCGCCATTGTCATTGTGATGATGTTTGCAACGGTTCACTGCACATGTCCATGTCATTTCTGATACAGTGACTATGAACATGTGTATATTGTTCATATTTGTTATGGATGTGCATTAGGCATACACATTGTATTTGTTGTGGCACAACTGGAGTCATACCTTTTGCAAGATTGTACTCCATCTTTCTCAGATGTGGCACATAAGGCTCCATCCTTGTGTTCAATTACCTTGTTCTTGTTTCAATGTATCAATACAAAGAATACAATGGACATGAAAGCAAGTTGTTACATAGGAACACATGAAAAAAAGATGGAGTACAATTTTTTTTATTTCAAGATAGCGGCACAGAAAGTACAATTGACATGAAGATAAGTTAATATACAGGAAGATATGGAGTATCCAAGGAAAAAAAAATAGAAGAACTGCAAACCAGTGGAACAAGTATAGACAGAGTAAATGAAACACAATTGGATATGGAATACGGGTAGAAGTATGCACCTTTGCATGGATTCTTCTACATTTTTGGTTAAGAGTTCTTTGCCTTGTCTAGTTTTTCTGTTTGTTTCAATGAAAAAAAGTACAAAACAAAATGGACATGAACGTAAGTTGACATGTAAGGAAAAAACAAGGAATATGTACATACAGTAAATAAAATAGAATAAAAGGAATAGAGCAATAGATAGTGTTAGAAGAATGTACCGTTTTTTTTTTTATTCATCCATGTTTGTGTATATATAAAAATTTGTGTAAAAAACAATTGTGTCCAAAATCAATTACAAACCAGGAAAACTAAGAAGTTGGATAACTTGCTTTTCTGCAACAAACTAGACAGATATGCTTTGAAACATAGGAATATGATTTTGTAATATGTTTGATGTATATCTCATAATTCAAGTGCAATACCAATTGTATCGTGATTAGACCAATATGTGTACAAACCAGGGAAAACCAAGAAGTTGGATAACTTGGTTTTATGCAACAAGCTAGACATATATGCTATGAAACATAGAAATATGATTTTGCAATATGTTTGATGTATATCTCATAATTCAAGTGCAATACCAATTGTATTGTGATCAGACTGGTATGTGTCTAAGATAAAGACGTTGTATTGAGAAATGGGTACATTCGACCATACATGGTCAATAAGTGTGTTTTGTACATGGTTTATGTTGTTCAAAAGAAAGCAGAGACTGTATTTGCACATGTAGTTTTCCAATTCTTTTGATTTGGCATTATTTTGTAGCATGTCAATATTGAAGTCTTCTACAACGAAAATGGTTTCATTCAGATGCAAATGGTCTAATGCATTGGAAATAACATTTAGTATGTTGGAGAATGTTACATTCAGAGAAACATAGAGATTCAGTATTGCAATTTCTAATTCATGGAGAAATACTTTTGTGAGCACCATCTCAACATTGTTTTCTTCGAAATATATATGCTCCAAAATTGTTACATGTTTTTTCACTAATATCATCACCCCATGTGTAATGTAACTCGACATGCAATTGTGATTTGGAAATTGTTTGCTTTGCATGCATAATGTCATGTATGTTTCCTACAAACACAGAATATCGGATTGCATTGTGTCATAGTCATTGAGTATATCATCCAAGTGTGCATGTAGGTTGCACGTGTTAAGTGAGATAATTGATACATATGAGTTTGTTTGTATGGATTGGTAATCATACTATATATTTAACTTTGAAGTAGTCCTAAGGTGTTTCATCTCAATATCAACTTTGTGTTTGACTTTGAAGTCATCTTTTGTAAGAGGACTTAGTAAATACAAGGAGTCTATACTTTTGACACGGGACAGTGTTGTGTATACAATTCCATATATTTGAATTCTAGCAGGGTCAAATGCAACACTATCAAGTGTTAGTCCTTGCGATCTGTGGATTGTACGTGCACATGCAAGTTTAATTGGAAACTATTTTGAATCTTCGGTCGACCTGGATTTACCGATGTCGATATTGGTTTTGACATTCGCAAGATAGGTTTCCAATCACTTGCAGTGTTTGAATTATATAGATAAGCCAACTTGTTTGCTTGTCGGTGGCCTATATGCAGTTCATGGAACTTAATCCAGAGGACATCAAGTTTTTTTGTTTTGGTATAGCCTTTGAGTATTCCATTTGCACCATTGACCAAGCCATCATGTGAATCATAGTTGCAGGCATATATTTCAACCAACATGTCTAATTTCAAGACAAGTTGCAAAGGCAAAGTGGTTGTATGCTCATGATGTGGCACATTTCCATGGTTGTATTCTTCGAGGTCAATTGAATTGATGATGATATCATCGCCAAGCATGAGCGATAACATGTACCTGTTATGCATTGCAACATTCCTATTCGTGTAGAACAGGTAAGGGAATGTTGGGTTTGTTGGTGCAGGTCGCATGCACCTTGAATTGATATATGTTAAGTCATCATGTGTTTGGTTGTTTGTCCGCATTCTATTCAGAATTGCAATAAATATTTCATCTATCTGGCGCATTGTAGTATGTAATTGAAAGCATTTTATATTGTCTTTCCAGAATTTATGCATCAATGTTTCATGTTGACCGTAGGTTGTTCAAATATCAAAGAATCTTGGATGGGTTGTGCCTGGTAAAGATCCCCACAGAATATCATGTCAATGTTTCCAAAGTATTTCGTGTGGACATGTTTTATGTTTCTTAGTCGATTGTCAATGGAATACAAGAAGAGAATTCCAATAAAATATGCCTCATCTATGAAGACAAGTTGCAGTTCATCATAAAGCTTAAACAAGGTATCTAACATTTCCTTGCTGAGTGGAAGAAACTGTGACTTGTTAAAAGGCATCAAAAATGCAGAGTGCACTGTTGTTCCACCTGCATTATATGAAACTTTTCCTGTGTATGCAACTATTAGCCCCTTTGGTTTCATAAGATCAGAGGAATTGTTTGAATCATAGATTCATATAAGCATTTGGAATAGTGATTTCATTGTGAATTTCTTGCCTGTTCTCACTTCGCCTGTAAGGAACAAGTGCATAGGAGTGTGCATGTTCAAGCATTTTTTAAGCGCAATGTCCTTTAGAATTGTTTGTTGTTCTCGATTGAACAAACGTCTGAATCTGTGGTATTCGTTATTTTCAATAAGGAAAGGATGTTTTGTGACTTGAAAACCAAGATTGATACATTTTTCAATGCCACCTGCTCAAGGACGAGGCAAATCTACTTGCAAGTCATAGGACTCGTAGAGAGTTCTAGTTGTTTTACGGTTTGTGAATGTCTCATCAAGATTGTCAGGGTTTTCTAGTTCATTAACTGCACTTTCTAGATCACCCCATGTTGGATTAACATTGTATGTAAATCTAGATTCATTGGTTTGTACTATAGTCTCAGAGGCAATATGCGTAGCTTCCCATGTAGGGAATTTATGTTTTAATGTGTTTTCATTTTCATCGAACGAAACGTATAAAAATAGTTTTTCTCTACAATAGTTTTCATAGTCAGTATGTTTGTTGTATTTGACAAAGCATATTACAGAGGGTTTTTTTCTTTTCGATATGGGTGCACCATTTTTTTTGTAATGCGATACGAACTCTGCTAAGCATATATGCTTAATAGGAGATGGACGTTGGAGGTAATAATCAATAATAGAGCGACATAGCACGTCCTATGAATTGTCAGTCTCTTGTTCTAGAAAAGATGGTGGTTTAAGCACAAATGTGCATTTCTTAAGTGGGGATGTGTTTATGAAGACACATTTCCTTGAACTACAATTGAGGGGCAGGGAAAGTGCAATGTGGACTGCTTGTTGAGCAAATATTTGTTGAAGATTAAGTAATGTATTTCCAAGTGTACGTATCATTTGCATAGCATCAATATGACTTCTTTCATGTTCTTTGCACATTCTTCTGAATGCACTTGTCATAGATTTGTCAACCTTTGTCATATACGAGGTACAGTACGATGTTGCAGCATATGCATTGAGGACATACTACGCATCTGTATTTGCATTCCACATAACTGGCATGTCCTTGGAGAAACTGTTGTTCCAAATATGGGAAAGTTTTTGTTTAAGGAAAACTGTTGGTTGTTTAAGCATACATTGTATGGCTTGGATGTACTCATCTTATGTTAGATTTAGCTCTGTCAAGAAGTCGTCGAAGCTCATTAACTCATCAAAGTCTCATTGTTCTATGAATACGAACAAGGATTTAGATTTCTCAATGACAACATTGTCCTCTAAACTTAGTGGCTCTATGATTCTTGTTGTTCTCATTAGCGGCACAGGGAAGTTGTATCTGGAATGTGAGTTTTTTCATTTTTTACAACTTTTTGTATGATAATGTCTATGAACTTTGGCAAGTTATGGATCCAAATGATCTATGTTGCATGTTATGTATTTCTCCACAAACTACTTGATCTGTGAGTTGTTTTCAGTTCCATATACCAGTGCACCCTCTATCCACAACAATGTGTGGTCATGCTCACTCCCCCTATTCTGGAATTCAGTCACAAAAAAGTAGTTTGATATTTTTCCGAAAAACGTTTCATCATGGCATATCAATTGTCTCAAAGCATTTATTCTATGTCTATAGTAGCGAGTACATGTGACTGGGTCTTTTCTTATGAGTTAGTCAATGTCATCATTTTCCAGTGTATGAGTTTGTTTTTTTTGTTTCCTGTTCCTATGCAATTCAGACACTGTAGCCACCAACGGATCCCAACAATGCTCTACACTTGTAAATGTGATGAAAAATGTTGGTGGTCCCAATTGTCGGATCATTGCAAAAATAGTTTTCTTGTTTTGTTGCAAATAGTCAGGAGAGATGCAAATGTTTTTGAAATCTATGTATCCAATATCAGATTTCAGGATTTTTTCTAGGTTTGCTTTGTACTTGAAATATTTGGCCAACAACTTTCTTCCTTGTAGCTGGCCTTTTCTTATTCGCACCCACATGCAAGACAACACTTGCCCAATTATTATGCGCATTGTTTTGAAAAACAAATTTGTTATGTGACAGGAGAAGTCGTCGCTTGAATGTAGCAACTCCCATAGAACTATTTTATGGTAACTGAATCATTCCGTAATGTCACTGGGACATGGATATCCATATAATAGTGTTGGGAAGTTCATTTCCTCAGCAAATTTGTCCTTGAATATTCCAAGTGGACGTTGCCCCTCAGCAGGTACAATTTCGACAATCTTGTCTTGCAAGTCAAGAATGCGTTGTGAGTCAGTGAATCCATGTATCAATGTTTCAACAGGTGTTTCATTCTCCGATTCATCGCTTGTATCAAATTCACTAACAGTTTTGAGAGTCTGTGCAGAGGTGACATCCCCTTCTCCAAGAACATTGTTCCAGTTCTCATTTATACAAATTTTCTTTGCTTTGTACAGGGTCCTGGAACATAATTCTTTTAATGCTTTCATGACAACATGCACATTCACTTTACCTGTCTGGTATGCATTCTTGTATTGAAAGAGTTTTTTGAGAGCCACAACAATTGTCATTGTATCGCTAATGAATTGTAATATCCCAGGCCGAACCCAATTGTAAATGTAAATGCAATTGTACTTAAGTTGGTGAGTTGTTTGATATCATTTTTAGCATGCACCTTTCATGGCATAGTGCGCACATGTATTGCGTAGTAAAAGAATGAAGAGTGCACATTTTTGGATACTACGCACATCAACTTAAGTGCGCACGATTTCGAGGCCAAAGATCCTTTGTGTATATGATGTGTTTTATAGGCTGGTGAGACAGTTATTATAAGCTAGGATGCTTATGTTTTGATTAGGCAGTAGAGCCTAGATGTTAAAGGCCAGTGTGCCTACTTTTGTATATATCTCATGATTAATATAAAATACATCGTTGTGCATAGACCGACCATGATAAAAGAGATGGGGGACTAAACTCCACTAGTTAGGGAAAGGGAGGGCTAAAAGTTAAGGAAAAGGGTTAACCTAGGGAGCTTAAGCCAAAAAGGAATATTAAATCAATATTTCTTAAGTATAAAGTATAAATAATTATTTTATCCTAAGTTCTAAATTTGGGGACAAGTCGACCAAAGTAGCTCCCAACATGACAAGTTTCAATTTGGGGACATGCATACATATTGTTGGAACTTAGTTCATTTTTCTATCTTTTCCATCATTCCTTCCATCATTCAGCCATGATTCCATGACCATTTCACTCACGTAGTCAATTATCCTTCGTACCTTCGTGTCACTATACCTGAACCTATATCCATAGCCATTCTCTGTTCGTGTAGCTGGTTATCTTAGGAACTGGATTGAAGAAGCGGGTTGTCAGGCCCATGGGATATTGAAGAGGCGGGTTGTCAGGCCCATGAGCAATTTCTCTCTTGGTGAGAGAATTGTTGTGAATTGATTTCCTGAAGGTGTTGAACTGCAACTACAGTGCTATGAGACTTCCTGTCCGGCTTGTTGTTGAAGCCTGGGAAGGAAGTGGGGAAATCGAAGGACTGTTGAGCAAAGAAGGGGCACACTTCCTGGGTGGGACAGGCATGTGGGGAATGAGGGACTATAAGTTGTTGGTTTGAGTTGGCACCTGAGACAGAGTCTTTCCTATTGTCTATGAGCCTTTAGCCTGGTTAGGAATCCCTTTACCCGGGTGGAGTTTAGTCTCAGCTCAAGGGTGACTCACTTTTGAGAGTGATGAACAATGTGGTCTAAGGCTGGGAGGTTCATGGAAGGTTTGCACGCAGTTGGTGACATTTTTACCAAGATAAGTGCCAATTGTGTTATAAATTTACATGCTGCATTATTATTTATGTGCTTATTTTTATGGGTTATCATATGTGCGGCCATAACTGTGTTTACTTTTATGGGTATTTCCTGTATATGCTGCATGTATATGTTTATTGTTATTTCAGTGTGAATCTGTGTATTTACAAATGTATTTGTATGTTTACGTTTTATATATAATGCTTCCGCAAGAGTTCTGTGTGTATGTATTTTAATTGCATGCAGTTCGAAAAATTTATGTGGCATAGCTCAGTTGGATACTGGGTATGTTACAGTATGTTCCACAGTGAGAGAACGAAAGTGTTCTCTCATGTATCGTGGCCCGGCCTAGGTGGTCGGGGACATTACAACATAGTATCAGAGCTTTAGTTTTCAACACTGAGCCTGGATGGGCCGAACAAGTTGAGTCGATGCAAAATTTCACAGAGGATTTATTTCGAAGTGGCCAAATTTCAAGTCACAGAGCACCCATGGTAAATTTTAGAAACAACGACGTGGAATTGGGAAAATCCCCAATTTCTGTTGATAAATTCATGAAAAAATATAGAAATTCAGACAAGTGGTGAGATATTATGTATTTAATATCTTTTCTAGTGAATTCGGACCAGGAATTGGTCGAATTTGAAGTTACAATAAAGCCATGACAGATGGAGCGAGATTAGTAATTAAAGTTCTCAATTCGTGAATTGAGTGTGGAAAAATTTGTTCTAGAAATGTCAACCCACAACGATTTATTGTTGCAGAGGTTGAACTAGTGTTATCGAGGTGAAATTGAAAAAATTTCATAGTTACAGAATGTCTATGGATGAAATGGGGAAAAAGTTAAGCAAAAGCCCCAAATTCTACAGTGAAATTCATGAGGAATTGATGCGCATAAAAATGAATGTGCACAGGTGGGTGCACTAAAAATGCATGTTGCGTAGTGAAAAGATTGTGATAGGTAAAATTGGGCACAGCGCAGAAAAATGTTGGCGTGCTGGTGTGCGCAGTATATTTTGGCACCGCGCGGAAAAATATGGTGTGCGGGTGCGCGCAGTAAATTTTGGCACAGCGCGGAAAAATGTTGATGTGCTGGTGCGTGTGCTAAATTATAGCGTCGCGCGGAAAAATGATTATGTGCAGGTGCACGCGCTAAATTTAGCATTGTGTGGCATGCATAAGCATAATAAGGTGCACGCGGTGTGCACACACATAATAATGCCCCGCGTGGTGTGCGCGGTATTGGCAGAGTGCATAGGAGTTTGGTTGGTGTGCGCGCAATATGGGTATATGTTGTCACGCGACAGTTTAGTCAATGGTGCGCGCAGAGTATTTGTGCGTCGTGGGGACGTATTGAACATTAGCATGGTGTAGTGCATAGAGTGAAATGCACGCGGAATATCAGCGCGCAATACAAAAACTGTGTGCAACAGGTATAGTGCAATAACCAAAATTTTGCACGGTGGATATTGGCACGCGGTAGAAAAGTAGTGCGCGCAAGTTATTGGCGCAACAAAGAAGTGATACACAGTGGTTTTAAAGTGTGTGAAGCACGATTTACCTTGTTTTAATGTTGCGCATGGAAAATATGGGTTACAGGTTGAGATTTGTGCGCGTGAAGATGTTTGAAGGGTGAATAACAACAGAAAACCAGTGATTTCTGCGACGTTTTAATGTCATTTTAACGCCATCTTTTTGCAACGCGTTTTTGAGGCCCTTAAGAGCATTTTTAGGCACTCAAAAACCACGAGAACAGAGTGTGCCTTGGCACACTCTATCTCAGCATCTCAAATAAAATACCTCGGAGAGAGATTTCTAATGGTGTAAACGGTTTGTCGAACAGAGCTTTTATGAGAAAGTTACAGCACAAACAATGGAGGGTAAATTTTAATACCCATCTAACTTCAAAGGGCCATAACTTTATGCTCCCAAAATTAGATTGAGATGCAGAAACAATCAATGGAAATCTATTGAACCATAGAAGACATTCCAAGATCTGACTTAAATTTATGGGCTTGTTAAAAGTGTTTAATATGGCAAATAAGGTACCTGTAGCATACCAGTTACAATATGGTATTTTGGTCTGGAATTTCAGCTGTAACTAGCATTCCATAACCCAAAAAGAGGTGAAAATTGAACAAAGTGTCCATAATATGTATATGAGGAAACCCAATTGAGAACATACGAAAACTCCAAAGGATTAGGTGCAAAAATTCATATTTACAACGCAGAGTTGCGCCTAGTTGAAAAATGATCAGAAAAATTAATGGGCAATTTTTAAATAGCCATAACGTTTTTCTCGAGACTCAGAATTGAGCATGGGAGCAGGCGTTGGAAAGGTATTGGATAGTGGAATCTAAGTATCCACCCATAAAATTGATTTGGGCACTTAATTTTTTAGGAAATCAGAAGAAATAATTCTGATATATTATTGAACCAAAATGGTTCATATTTTTCATGAAAATGATTGAAACAGTTACCCTGACAGAGTTTTGTTGGTTGCACATTTTGCAAAGATAACAACAACTAGATCAGATCAAGATCAACCTAGATTCCATAGGAATGGAAGAGACACAGGGGACTTACAACCAGGAAGATGAGATTATAGGGATGGATGTCCATTTGGGCATTGAAGAAACAAACTCCAATGGACATGGAGAAGAAAGGGATGAAAATGTGAATATGGTAGAGACCATTAAAAATTTGCAGAAGGTTGTCCAAAGCCATACAAATGATAATGAAAGGCTTATGAGAGCCAAGGAGTAGTAGGATGACTTCAATATGAAGTTAATGCAAAGCTTGAACATAATAGAAAATAAATTGGATAAGGAGAGTGGCTCAAGGAAATCTGGAAGTCATTGATCTCATGATGAGAAAAGAAGAGCAAGAAGTGTTAGCAGACATCATCATCACTCCCTGAGGCATTCTAATAAGAGGGTACACAACAACTCAAGTCCATCCCCTATCAGGAAGCATAAGGGGTTTGGTGTGGATGAGCTACGAGGAGAAATGAACAAAGTCAATCCTCCTACATTTGATGGTGAGCACAAGAAGGATGAAGATGCAGAGACATGGCTACTAGGCATGAGAAAGTATTTCCAATTGCATAATTATTCTTCTCATGCAAAAGGTAGAATTGACATCTATCAACTCAAGGGAAAGGCATCCATGTGGTGGGATCAGCTTGTGCAGGTGCAACACATTAAAGAGAAAAGTGTTACTTGGAGGGAATTCAAGAAGTATTTTGAGAAGAAATACTTGACTAAGAGATACTATGACAAGAAAATGAAAGAGTTATTTGAACTCAAGCTTGAGAGTATGACAATAGATGAATATGAGAGAAGGTTTTTAGAACTGTTGAAGTATGTCTCTTTCATCAAGGATGAGACAGTTAAAATTCAGAGTTATTTGAGTGGATTTCCATCATTCATCAGTGACAAAATATAGTATGATGATCCCAATACATTGGAGGAGACCATAAGGCAAGCCAAATGCCTATGTGATCAACAAAAATCAAGGCCAACTTTTCAAAAAGCTTTGGAAGACAAAAATAAGTTCAAGGTGGATCAGAGGAAGAAGGGATCTAAGCCTCCACTCTTTAGAAGTAATCCTTAGGGACAACAAACTTCTAGAGAACCCAAAACGATTGACATAGGGGGTCAAAGGCCAAGGCAACCACCTATTCAATGATGGGGTTGTAAAGGAGATCATATGTTCATAGATTTTCCTCATAGAGGTGAAAAAGGGAGGATTGTCCACAATGTACAACAAGTTGAAATAGTGGAGGACATGGGAAGAAATGTACCAAGGATCTATGCAGCCCTGGACAAAAAGCAAGAAGAGTATCAATCACATATGATTGAAGTGGAAGGTATGATCAACAACCAAACCATTGCTATTTTAATTGATTCGAGAGCTATTCATAGTTATATAGATCCTAAGATGGCAGAAAGTTTTCATTTGCCAAGAAGCAAGCATGGAAAATATTGGTTGGTGCAGTTGGCTACCAGATCCAAAAGAAAATTAAATGAGATGGTTAAGTCACGTCTTATGGACATGAATGGACTAAACACCAAGGCATATTTGAACATCTTGCCTTTAGGTTCCTATGACTGTCTAATTGGGATGGATTGGTTGGACTAGCATCATGCCATCCTAGATTGTCATAACAAGTAATTTACTTGCTTGGATGAGGAAGGGAGCCTAAGGAAGGTGCATGGAATTCCCAGGGCAGTAACCATCAGAGAAATTTCAACATTGCAGCTGAAAAAATGTTACAGAAAATGGTGTCAAATATTTGCAGCACATATGGAAGATACTCCTAAAGATAAGGTTCCAAATTTGGAAGATCATGCAGTCCTGGAATATTTTGAAGATGTGTTCAAGGAGGTACCAGGACT